>PVIA01003438.1:0-169148 GCA_004024845.1 Tonatia bakeri | reverse complement strand
TCAGCCAATGTGGCTTTAGACAAGCTATGTAAACAATTTTGTTTAATTTCCTTTTTTGCTATAGGATGAGCGTAATAGTGCAAACTTATATAATTGTTACAGTGACTAAATAAAGTATGTGTATAAGTCACGTAACTCAGTGCCTAGGCCAAAAGAACCCCTCTATAATGGTGACTATGATTATTATTTTTAAAAAAAAAGAATTAATGAGTTACATGAGGAATAAATAATTTCAAGACACATTATGAAGATAGATTTATAAAACTTGTTAGAGGTTAAAACATTGGAGGCAAGGTTGATGAAAGTTTTGAAGACAGATGACTTAAAGGGGGGTGCAACCATCAATGCAGATAAAGTCACAAGAGGACGAGAGTAGCCAATGATAGGAGATGCTGTTAACAAATAAAGACATACTTATTTTTTAACCATCTTGCATTTAGCCCAGTATTTTCCTGATGTTTAGCTATAGAAAAAATATGAAAGTCTTTTCCCATGGGCCTATTTTAAGCAATTTACATTACATGTTCAGCAAAAGTGTTTAATACTCTAAGAGATGTACTTTTGTAAAACTTCACCTGCACAGGCCTCCCCGGACCATACAGCTGTTTCGGAATTACCTGACTGTGCAAGAGAATGACTTTGACAGATTTGAAAACTCCAGCTGTTGAGAAACAAATGTTATTATACACACCCCAGAGATGGGCAAAATCCAAGTCAAAAGTGAATCCAAAATTTCAAAATCCTCTATGTTAAAAGGAAAAAAGAATGACTTTGAATACAAGATGATGTAGGCTTAGGTTGAGAGCTACTTTGAATGATGGAATTCTCTATTACAGGAACAGACCCGCAATAAATGAAAAAACACTGAGGTAGCTTCACAAAGCACAAGTGACTTTCAACTTTATAGCCCACAGGAATGCTGATAAAGGTAAATAGCAGAGTAAAGGGGTACCTCTATTTCCCATGAGTAGACTCTTGGTATGTATACAAATGCTTCACATATTTTGCATTCTTCAATTTTTCTTCAGAGGTGATTAGCACAATACCTTAAATTATTCAAAATGTAAAGCCATTTAAAAGCAATTCTCCCACTATGCTGATAGAGGAAAAAACCTCATTGTGTCTGAACTAATCTTACTAACACATCCGGGAAACAAACAAACAGACAATGACTGTATGTTCGAACAGCTTTTCCCACAGGAAGTTGGTCAACTGGGTTGACTGCCTGGTCGCAGCAAATGAAGGCAGGTTCTGTGGCAGAATATTTAGCCACCGGAAAAAGAGAGCACCCTCCAGCAGACGTTCAACATCGTTGGGGAATATGGCTAACTGGGAAAGTTCTAACCAAAAAAAATCTCTTATCTCATGCAATTTGTGAGGAGAGTCCTTTTATATTTTTATTAACATTCATTAGTTCCTTTTTAATGAGGAACTAAAAGTAAAATAAAACACTTCATAATCCCATAGCATGTATAAACTCCAGTGACATAAAAAGCAATATGAATAATATATATAAGTTAGAACACATTTCAAATACTATTGCAAGGTATAAAAATAAAAGCCTCTTTTCCATTCCCAGATCCAAGCCATTTCCACAAAGACAAAGACTATTAACACTTTCTTGCACATCGTTCAAGAAAATAATTGGTATGTCCTGTATAGTAATCTTTAAAAAAAATTTAGGCCAAAGAATTATATAAAACAATTATTCTGTGTTTTGTATTTTTATTTAATATATCTTGGAGATCTTTCTTAATGAGCAAACATAGGTTTGTTCCATTTCTTAAAAAGAGCCAGGTAGTGTTCCAGTGTGGGTGAGCCATAATTAGTTAACAGTGTCCTCAATTTGTGAACATTTAGGCTATGTCCAATTTTATTTTGTTTTGTGTTTCAGTTACAAATAACACTGCAGTAGACACACTACACATAACTTGGGAGACTGTCCATGAGCATATCTATAGGAAAAATTTCCTAAGTGTGAATTGCATGGACAAACAAACACATGTGCATTTGAAGTTTTCATAGATATTACTAAATTGCCTTCCAGAAGATAAAACCAATTTGCATTCTTAACATCCATAGGAGAATGCCTGCTTCTTCACCAAACTTCACCAAAGGTGTTGAAATCCTAACACCCACTACCACCTGGAATGTGCCTTACTTGGAATGAGGGCCTTTGCAGATGATTAAATTAAGATGACATTATTAGGGTGAACCCTCCTCCATTATGACTGTGTCCTCAAAAGCAGGGGAAATTTGACACAGAGACAGAAAGGCTCACAGGGAGAATGCCATGTAAGATAAAGGTAGAGATCGGGGTAAGGCATCTGCAAGCCCAGGTATGGCAAAGCCTGCCTGCAAACTACCAGAAGCTAGGGAGAGACATGGGAGACATCCTCCCTCACAGCCCACAGAGGGAATCTCCAAAATTGTGAGACAATAAGTTTGCTATTTAAGCCACCTACTTTATGATAGGTGAAAATATCTCATTGTTTGATTTGCCCTTAATTCATCCTTCCTATCTTCACATACCCTCAAAATTTTTCATTTTTATGTTGCTCAGCACCCTAGAGCAGTGTCTTGCATGCAACGAAAATTGATAAACATATCCTGAATAATGCTATAATAAGTAGGCTAGTAAAATAACCAAAAATTCATAGGTGAAAATGGTAGGTTATTATTGTTTTGACTGGCATTTCTTTGTGAGTGAAATTGAGCCCCTCATTTATATTATTATTGATCTTTTGTGTTTTTTCCTAAAAATAATTCTTCTTCATATTCTATACTCATTTTGCTATTGAATTATGCATTATTTATTATTGACTTGTACATGTCACTTGTAAACCAAAGAAATTATCAGTTTGTCACATGTTGCAAACACATTCTAGCTGCCAATTTGTTTTTTAATTTAACAAAAACACATTATAAGAGTTCTTTATATTTTTACAATACATTTATGCAGACATATAGCCAAATTAGTAAAATTTGTCAAAAGTTCTGTAAGGCTTTTGAGTTTATGTCTTATTTGGAGACATTTTTATACTTTTAAATTATAAATAAATACAGTTATCTTATGGTTTGAGGGTTTTATTTTGTTTTTTTTTTATTTAAATTTTGACTCATATTAGACGGATTCATACATTAGGTCAAAGATACCAAATATTACTAGTTTTCATATGGTTCAATTTAATGAATTATTTCTTATATAAATAATGTAGTCGATCTAGTTTACCTATTTGTTAATGCTATGCAGGATCTAATATTATTTGATACAATAAACTATTTTTCTTTAATGATTTTTAAACAAAACCAAGTATCATAAATATTTAAGTCAATTTCTGTTTTCTTCTGACCTGTGTATTCTTATTTCTAATACATTCTATTTTATAACTATAAGGATTCATTATCCCTCATTATAACTACAATAGAGAATATTCCTACATATTCATATATATGTGTTTTGCAAATGAACTCAAGAATAATTTGTCAATTTCTCCTCCCTTCTTCATTATGAACACAAAACTATTTGGATTTTTATTGAGTTTGCATTAAATGTGTATAGAGTATTGTTAAGAAACTAATATCCTTACAAAACTGAGTTATTATTCAAGAAAAAGTTATTCCTTTTACTAATGGACCATAAAAAGAAGAAATCTTATTTTTTACAACAGGAGAATACTACACTAAGTGAAATAAGCCAGTCAGAGAAAGACAAATACCATATTATTTCACTTACATGTGGAATCTAATAAACAAAATAAGCTAACAAAATAGAAGCAGACTCAGAGATGCAGAGAGCAAACTGACAGCTGTCAGAGAGGGGGTGGGGGAGTAAGATTGAGGGGCTGGGTGGAAAAGGTGAAGGGATTGAGTGGGAAAAAAATAAGAGAGAGAGCAAAAACCTCATAGACACAGATGACACTATGGTGATTACCAGAGGGAAAGGAGGGCGGAGGAGATAGAAGAGGGTAATGAGGGAGTGAATGGTGATAGAAGGAGACTTGACTTGGGGTGGTGAACACACAATACAATATACAGATGATGTATAGTACTGTATACCTGAAACCTATGTAATTTTATTAACCAATATCACCCCAACAAATTCAATTTTAAGAAAACCTTCAAAAAAGGTCCTTTTAAATAAAACTTCCCTTCAGGTATACAGGTATTCAGGGATGGGTCATCAAGGAACATGTAAAAAGGACCCATGGACAAAGACAACTGGGGTGGGTAGGGTAGGGGGAGAGTAATTGGGGGAAAATAAGGACAACTGAAATTGCACAATTAAAAAACAGAAAAAAATTAACACAGATTAAAAAATCCATTTTCTTATATGGAGGTAAATAAAAGGATCAGCTAAATTAAAAACAAACAAAACAAAAACTTCCCTTCAAATTATTTGTTTCATTAACATAGCACTTAATTCTTCTTAGATTTATTTTTGGATACTTTATGATTGTTTTTAACTGGCATTATCAATGAGAACTTCCTTTGTCAATGTGTTACTATTAATGTCAGTGGACTGAAAGTGTATTGATTTAGATATATTAGTTTTGTAAGTGCCCACTTTGTGAAATTGTTAAATTTGACTTTATGGTAATTGCCTTAACGCTTCAGGTTATAGTTATATCATCTACAAACAGTAATGTTTGTCTCTTTTTCAGTATTACAATTTTCTTATTTGCACTACTTTGCACTTCGACAAAACACTAAATAATAGTGTTGGTATGTGTTCTCCTATTATTAATTCTGATACTAACAGGACTCTTATATTATTTTTGCCATTAAGCCCTTACTCCAGGCAGGAAAAATGGAATGGGTAAATTCTAACATTTGAATCTCGTATTCTACAAGCCTAAAATTAATTTTAAAACACCTGCCTCCTATGGCTGTTATGAGAGCAAACTTATGATAAATATATTATAGGCCTAAGACAGTGGTAAGCACTTAATAAATGCATTGCAATTCTTTCTCCTGGAAAATTTCAGATGCTTTTAATAATTCTAGATATCAATTACAGGAGATTACTGTTTTTATTTAAGTAAAAATTGTTTGAATCAAAATATTCAGGAATAATTGAATCATCACATATTCATGATATCGATTTATGAGCAAGCCACTGTGAAAGCTCAGGCACTGCCACTTCCACAAGGACTTTCTGTCCCTTTCTTCTGACTGTGCTGGGGTTGCCCTGGGTCAGATTCTCCACCCAAACTCCTGAGTGGCCTCTTACAACCATAATAAATAAGAACAGCACATCACAATAATAGCAAGTATGTTTGTAGAGTTTAACATGTGCCAGGTATAAAGGATATTAATATTTTTCACACTTTCATTCCCATTTTACAAATGAGAAAACTGAAACACATAGTTTAAGAAACTTTCCAAGGTATTTCAGCCTGGAGGTGGTCAAGGTGCAAACCCAAGCGGTCTGATCTAAGGCCCATAGTTGTAATGAGCATTTAATACCCATCTAAGTGGAGAATCCACATTTATATTCATCCATTTGTGGATGAAAAAGGGGCCACATACCAAACATTACAAGCTCAGGGGAGGTCTGTAGGCTGTGTCTTACAAACTCAGAGACCTAAAGTATCTACATAGGATGGTCTGAAAAGAAAACTTCCTAATTAAAAGTGAGTCATGATAGGCAGTCATGTCCTAGGCCAGAATCATCCCTGACAAAGGTCAATCTTTACCGTAACTGAGCCTATTGTTTTTTTTTTTTTTTTGCACCTACCATAACATGCCTTTGGAATGTCAGGGCAATTTCCTTTATTTCCCGGCCTCTCAGGGCACAGGCCACAAAGCCCTGCACTGTCATTATCATGTTAATTGCTGACTGTTAACTATCCTGTACCCACCAATGTCAAAGAAGTATGAGTCTATACATTTTACTTTTTATCCAACCCCAGAGATTCTCTGCTTTGCTTTCTCCTGCCTCCCTAATCTATCACCAATGCATTTCATGTAACTCCTTACACCTCTTCCTTTGATTGCAATGTATAAAATACAGTGCGGAACTGCCATTGTGTGGAGTATTTTCTCAATCCATTGAGATTTTGCTTCCCGTCAATTGTCGTCAGTTTGGCCCAAGTAAACTCATAAAAATTCTGACAGGTTTGGACATTTCCTAGGCCAACCACACTCATTAAATATTTGATGTTCATTCTTCATTTACATCTGACCCCTCGCTTTACAACTTTCCTTTCCTTCATATTTCTTTATCAAGCATCCAGATTAAATTCTCCTAATTGATTGCAATTGTATTCTAATAAGTCTTTCCAACTCCTCTCTGTTCTGCACACTATCCCTCATTTTATGTGGCTCACCTCTCCAGGTTAATGATGAAGTAGAGTTCAAATGCAAATATCTTAATCTGGCATATATAATGCCCTGCAAATCAGATTCCAAATCTAGGAAGGTTCCCCAAAAAATTCTATTTGTATTTTATATTTTGTCTAAACTGGATTTTTCACCATTTCTTGAGAATACTCAACATTTTCCAAACTTTTATTTATTTTTATATAGTATTTCCTCTAACAAGGCTGGGCTTTTCTTATCTCTTTAGAAACTCTAAGTTATTTTTCAACAACTTTTCAAATGTTAACTATCCCAAAGAATCCTTGCTCAAGCCCCAGGCTGAAAGTGGTTTTTCCCTCTTCTTCCTAACCTAGCAATTTGAACTGTGCTTGTGGCATGAATTATATTCTATTTTATAGTTAGTTACTTGTGTACATATGGCCACAGCTTGGGCTGGCATGCTGATAAAATAGTTATAGAGGAGACTGTATTAAAGCATATTTAAGTAGGGTTTCAAGATTGGTTGAGTATGGATAGGCAAAGAGGATAAGGAAAGCCTGTAGAATGAGGGAGAAAAACAGGAATGGCACAATGAGAAGGAGAAATTGTACAAAGGAGAAGTTAGAAATAAGGTAAAAAGATGAAATAGAGCCAGACTATTGAGGACATTTAATTACTTATTAAATGATTTAGATTTGATCTTGAAAACAATGAGAGACTTGTAAAGGTTTCACATTCAGGAATGTGGTGCCAATATGTGGTGTCCTGGGAAAGCTAATCTGGTGCAGAGTGCAGGACAGATTTATACATGGGAAGACCGGAGGCAGCTAGGACAAAAATCCAATTATCATTCTGGTTAAACTTGAATCATTCTTAGATGTTATTGGCCAGAGTATATTACTGTATTGAAAAAAAAAAGTCCCAAAGAAGCTGTTTAACAGCAAAATCTTGGAGGTCAAAGGACAATATTCCTCTTGGCAAGCTAAGTATTTTGTAATCAAATTTTCTCTAACAGTAAGGAGTCTCTGGGCTGGTACCTATTAATAAAGGCCTGCACTCCCACAGTTCTCTAAGTCTTTCTACTCTAATCCCTGGGCACACATTTCTATATATCCTTAATGGGGAAATGGAAATAATATTTGTAGAGAGATTATTAGGTTTTACACTTAATCTTCACAAGAAGACTACAATTAAGGTATTGTCTTCCCTATTCTACAGTTGTGGCACAGGAGTCTCAAAGAGATGAGGTAACTTACCCAGGACCACATACATTGCAGGTTGTAGCAAGAACAAAATCTTGACTGCAGGGCTGGCTGCTAAAAATGGCATCCCCTTTCAAGTCTGTTACGCACTCTCCTCCAACATATGGGCTTCTCGTAGACAATCTGCATAGTGTGTGCTAGAACTTTCACCAAAAGTTCTCTATGACACTGATTGTAGGGAAATAGGCCCATTATTAAAAATTTAACAAGAGCCCTTATTGCCTGTAGAATTAAAGAATGAGTAAATTAATTGGTTCTGTACTGATATGCTTCACTATGAATAGAGAAAAGGAAAAAAGATAGCACTTTTTAAATTTTTTTAAAATTCCTGAGTAATTCACCTTCAAAACTCTGAACAATAGGGGTCATTCCCCCTACTTTCACCTCAACCTGACTGATGCTTCCCCCTCAAGGGAGGTCTGCTAAGGCCCAACCTCAGGGTTCCCTCACCCCACCCCTCAGCAGTGCCCCTGCCCAACACCTGTGGCTCCTCCTTACCTAGAGCAGGGCAAAATCCCAAACAGACTGAATTATATGGCTCTGGGCCACAGGCGATATTCTCCACCTTCCCCAAAGCCTAACTGACACCTCTCCCTCATGGGGGATCCTCTAGCCCAATCCTTCCAACCCCCAAAGGCCCCACCCTGCTGAACACAGGCTCCTCCCAGCAGAATCTGGGAGAGACTAAGTTCTGTGTCTCTAGGACAGGGACCATTTTTCCCTCACATGCTCCAACGGTACAGAGCCCTCCCTTCACACAGCCAAATCTTGGGATATTTGGGCCTAATAAACATTGCTGGCTTCATGTTGATGATTCCCTGAGATCCCACCCCACTACAACGGTATATAAGCACCTAACCGGTGGCAGCTGCCACCGGTATACCCAGAGACTTTTGCTGAGTGCCACAGACCCAGCACTGGTACTGAGTTTGAACCTGTATCAGTCGGGTGAACACCATTCACCTCTACTTGGTGACTCACTGAGAACTCACCTCATGCAACTGAAGTACCACCAGGGGCTCTTTCAGTGACTGAGCCAAAGAGACAATTGGGAGGCAGAGGCAGATGGAGGCAGATCTCAGGGTGCCTTGGGACTTTTGCTGACCTGCCCCCAAGCCCAGTGCTGGTGATAGCCAGCCTTAGTGCACAGCTTGGTCCGTCCCATGCACAACCAGTCCCAGCAGAGGCAGCCACAATTGTGGATCACTTTGTATCTCCAAACAGGTTGCCCAGGGCCAGTTATAGGCAATGTCGGACATTGGTCTGCACAAGAGTTTCTCCCAGAGCCCCTAAATAAGCACACCCCATGGCCAGTCTCAAACAACATCAGAGCAGGATCCAATAAGATCCATTGGCACACCCGAAGAGATATCTTGGGAGATACCAGACCCTGCTGAGATGAATTCTGCACCATGTGGTCAGCACCTACACAGCAGCTCACACACTGGTCAGGGTTGAGCCTCACATTCAGCCAGGCTGAGGGTAGATCCCATGCATGAATAGGCCAAAAGCAATCAAGACTCAATTACAACAAGAGGGTCCACATAACCCACACATGGGATGTTCTTAGAACACCCAGCTCAGGTGATTAAGGAGTCTGTGTCACTGGGTCCCACAGGACACCTACTACATAAGGCCACACCATGAAAACTGGGAGTCAGAGCAGATGTATCTAATACATACAAACAAACACAAAGAGGCAGATAAAATGGAAAAACAAAGAAACATGTCCCAAATGAAAGAAGAGAAGAAATCTCCAGAAAAAGAGCTAAATGAAATGAAGGCAGGCAGCTTATTAGATACAGAGTTCAAAAAAATGATTGTAAAGATGCCTAAGGAACTTAGAAAGAATCACAAGGTATTTAGTGAGAAATAAAACAGCATGAAAAAGAACATAGAAACCATAAAAAAGAACCAGTCATAAAAGATACAATATCTGAAATGAAGAACACACTGGAAGAAATAAAGAATAGGTTGGATGAACACAGAGGACTGAATCAGCAATTTAGAAGAGAAGGTGAAAAAATAACACCCAATCAGAGAAGTGAAAAGAAAAAAGAATTTTTTTTTTAAATGAGGATAGTTTAAGGGACCTCTGAGACAAGATGAAGCATACCAACATCTACATCATAGGGGTAACAGAAGGAGAGGAGAGAGAACAGGGATTGAGAACCTATTTGAAGAAATAATGACTGAAAACTTCCCTCACTTAGAGATAGAAAAAGATGTACAAGTCCAGGAAGTACAGAGTCACAAACAAGACAAAACCTAAGGGGTTCATGCCAAGATACATCATAATTAAAACAGCAAAGTTTAAAGGCAAAGAAAGAAAGAATATTAAAAGAAGAAAGGGAAAGAGAGATATCCACAAGAAAGCCCCCATAAGGAGGTCAGTTGATTCATTAACAGAAACATTTCAGGCCAGAAGGGATTAGCATGAAATATTCAAAGTGATGAAAAGCAAGGACCTACAACCAAGACTGCAGCAGAGCTTCTGTGCTCTCTGAATAGGCCATTGTTCCTGAATCTTCACAGCATCACCAATCTGGAAGCTCCCTCAACTCTCTCCTTTTAAGTTTTTATAAAGGCTTCATTACATAGTCATGATTAATTAAAACACTGACCATTAGTGTTTGAACTCAATCTCCAATGCCTCTTCCCTTCCAGGAGGTCAAAAGATAGGACTGAAAGTTCCAACCCTCTAGTTTACATGATTGGATTGATCCCCTGGCAACCAGCCCCCAACCATGGGTTACCTAGGATTTTACAAAAAGTCACCTCATTAGCATAACAAAAGACAATTTCATCACTCTTAGCATTTAGGAAATTGCAAAGGTTTTAGGATATAGAGGCTTAAGCAGAGGAACATCCAATATATGTTTATTGTCATAAGCCACAATATCACACCATTGTTCTTTGGAGCTGTGAAAAAGTTAACAATTGTTCAACATTGCATATGTGTGGGAGAGAAAATAGAAAGGAGAGAGAAAAGGCAGAGAAAGAAATAAATAAGGATTAAAAACAAAAAGCTTAGATCAGGGTTTGGCAAACTATATAGGCCAAACTACACAGACCAAATCCAGCCTGTGCCTGTTCTTACATGTTTTTGTATGGCTCTCCAGCTAAAGACGCTTTTTACATTTTAAAATCTTTCAAAAACCCAAAGAAAGATATTTCATGGCATGTGAAAATTAAGGAAATTAAAATTTTAAGGTCAATAAATGAAGCTTTATTGGAGCACAGCAAGATCACTTATTAAATAGGGTTTATGGCTGCTTTAGTGCCTCAGATGCAAAACTGAGCATTGACAAGCCATGTGGCCCACTGTTAGAGTGAGCAGTTACTTAGGTATTAACAAACGAGAAGGGAGAACACTGGCAAAGCCTGATTAAGTCAGGGAAACTACAGTTTCACAGACAGTCCAGGGAATAGCTGGAATCACTCCACCAAATAGATTAATGCCCAGTGGGCAGGAAAGACTGGCCAGTTCCCTGGAGATTAATGGGGGAGGGGAAGAAACAGTGAGGGACAATTACTTCCATCGAGTGCATGCATAGAAGCCAAAACGGTGACCATAAAGGAAGGAAACAAACCTGGAAAAACCTGGGGAAAAGATTGGCTAGGATAAGGACACAAGCAGGAAAAAGCCAGGAAAGAGATAGGAGAGCTTGATAGAGAACTTAGCCCTTCTCAAACCCAAGGAAATATAGGGAAACTTAACAATGGCCCCAGGCTCTCTTTAACAGCCAAGTGAGCTGGAGCACAGCACAGAGGCCCAGGGTCCATCCAGTGATGGCCACAGATGTGCAGATGAGGAATGAGATCCAGGGAAGTTAAGTAACTCGCCCAAGGTCAGCCTCAGGTGCCAGAGTGATACAGCTCTGGGCCTTCTCATCCTCCTGGGCCTAGTAGGCCCAAGTGCAGGCCTGCTGCCCTGGAAGCTGGACTTCTCTAGCTGTGAGGCGGAGCTGAACCAACTGGCTGTGGATGAGACACCGAGTGTGGTGTATGCAGGCAGATCGACAACATCCACCCGCTTTTGCTGCCAAGCCTGCTGGTGAGCAGCCTTCAAGAAAGTGGCAGCCTTTTCACGGGTGCTCTAATGACTCTTGCCACTGTGGCCCAATCCCTCCTCTGCGTGTGTGTCCCTGAAGTGCTTTTCCTGTGACAGCCTGGAAGAACCTATTTCCTCCATAACAACACCACCTCAAATAAGTACCATCCAGCTCTTCACAAAAAAAATGTCACCAACCCCAACTCAGACTAAATGTGAATTAGAGTAGGAGAGAACTAGAATAGTTGAAGTTATTCTTATCAGCATGCGATATAAAGGGTCGCACAAAGCCAATTAATAATGCTGGTAGAAATAAGGTGGTGACCATTTTCATAAATTATTGGGGGTATGATAGGTCTTCTTTCCTGATTTTATACTCACGGTAATTGGGATATTCAGCCTATGCCCCTGCCAATGCACAGCTGTCAACACAAACATGCATCTTCAATCACTATAATTTACTTTTTCTTCCTTACAAATCAGAGGCTCTAACAAACATGTTTGTCATGAATGTGATAAAGCTGGAGGGTTTTTTTCCATTTTACTCTTTTATTTATTTAGTACCATACTGTAAATTATTAAAGAGACAGGTACTCCTTGTGACATAGTTTCTATTGTTCTTTTAGCCATCACTAGCAGAGGATCAGTGGACTGACAGGTACCTCAACCACAAACTACGAGTACAACCAAGGACTCATGAAGCTGGAACATTACAGAGTTGGATTGCATACTTTTCTTTAGTCTGGCTGTAGAAATAGATGGCAGCAATAAAAAAAAAGTGCTAATGACTTCAAAGTATATTCCCCACCTAATAGCCAACCTAATCACAATTGAAACAATGCAAGAACAGCAGCTTAAATACAATAAATTCAGTATCTTGCCTCTAGGCTAGACTTAATTTAATATACCCAGAGTGACATTCCAATATTATCTCCTATAGAAAATCAATCATTTAGTGTCATCTCAGAGGTGGTTGTTATATCCAAGAGTGAACGGAATTATCCAAGAAGAGTGACAGACTAGAGAGACACTCTAAATGTCTCACAGGCACACACCTGGGCTAGAGTCCCAAGAGTGAGGGCATGGACTGGGATGAGCGTAAGTGACCCTGAAGCTGCACAGTATGGAGCCAAAAGAGTTCCAAAATACAGTGCCCAGGTGCAATAACTAGACATCAAGTGCCTCCTGACACAATGTACCTATAGCAGCCAAAACATTTATACTAACTCCAGTCAAACTTTTAACATCTAAGTTCCAGGTATGAATACAGAAAATAGAGAATAATAGATATCATGAAGGAAAGTCTGATAATCATAATATGATATTTCTATAATAAAATTGGCTTACTGTCTTGGAAAGGTCAACATTGAGGTAGGGAGAAGGGAGGAAGAGGTAGAACTATTCTAGAGTAAGAGGGACTTAAGAAATATAGTTTAAGAGATTAATGTGTATAGTTCTTGATTACATCTTCACTTTAAAAATACAGTTAGATATTCTGAGAGAAAAGGAGGGAAGTTGAATATGGACAGAGTATGAAATGATATCAGGGATTTCTGATGAGAATGATGCTGTGGTTATGTAAAGGAATGCCCTGAGATCTTGCACTTAACCAAAGGGACATCACCGTCTTTGGCACAGGAACTGATGACATACACATGTTTACATAGAACACTGAGCCTCTGTGGCCTCTGCCCCCCTCACCCTCTTCTCCCTGTTTGAAAGTTCCAGTTTATTCCTCTATTAACATTCCTGACAATCTTACAGGACCAGACTGATTTTTCACATGAGTCTTTAGTGATGCACCTCCTTTGTCTTTTACAAATATTTTAAATCTCATCAGAAGGCTCTTCAAACAGCAGAGTTGTGTTCTTCATTTGTTCAAATCCTTTGATTCACATGGACTTTTTTCTTTCATATTGGGAATTTTAATTTTGGTGACTCTCAAACTTTGGTGATGTTTTTCCTCCTATAATTTCAAGCTATACAAGTATGCCCATCTTCTCTCTTATTTGGAATCTGCCATCCTAAAATGAAGACATCTGTCCCCACCCACTGTTATCTTCCTAAGACTGTATGAAGGCTGGGAGGGAATGTCCTAATACTCCAACTTCTAGAACTCCCAATTCATTGACCAATTTTTTCTTATGGTCTAGAATTAGGTTCAGAGTACTAGCTCCCAAATTCCTAAGTCTTATTTCTGAAAAATTAAATAATATACAAAAGAAATAGAGAATTTAGCTTTGGCTGATACTTAACTCTGCAGATTCAGCAGATATATGAACACATGAATTCCCTAAATCTCATTTTGCATCTGTGATCTGTACAAAGAATAAAACTCCCTTTCCCACCACAAGACACTTGCATTTATCCTTTTGTTCTCACTTAAATGTTCTGCTCCTGCCCTTGATTTTCTCAGGTATTCCTTTATAACATATTTCATTGCTCCATCTTATATCCTGCCCACCTTTGCCAAAGGTTTTCCAAAGAATGAGGAATAGAGCCAGAATTAGAGAACTGACTACAAAATTAGAGGAGTCTGACCATCATACTACTTTGCCTTCAAAACACCAAGGAAAAACAGGTAGGGTGTGTGTGTGTGTGTGTGTGTGTCTGTGTGTGTGTGTGTGACAGGGGTGGGGAGAGACCTCCATTAGAAAGAGGCCATTAGCTCCTATTAGTGAGAAAGGGGAAGGCTAGAGGACATAATCAACCATCTCCCCTAAGGAGTTAGGTTTAAGAATGACAAATTAAACCCTAGCCTCTAGTAGAGCAACCTTGGTAGAAATAAGCCAATAGAAGAGAACTAGAAAAGGGGGCAGGCAAAACTTAAAGAGAACTGAGCTCTAATCACAGATGTGACTGCTGTTTGGTAGTACCCAAATCTAATGTGCCCCTTTGGCTTTTCTCTAAGGTTGGATCTCAGTAGAATCAAACCACTGTCCAAACAGACTCACTACTATCACATTAAATGCCAGCCAAGTCCATGCAAGGGAGAATGATCAACATGAAAGAATATCCTGACCTGGGACCAGTACTGGTTCTGCTGTTTAATTATTTGTTCATTGTACCTACAATACAAAGTAATCTATTTTTAAAGTGTGTGTGTTAAGACTGCTTATGTCAGATTAATTTGTATGTATAAGTTAAGGGCATTCTCCCCTAAGGACAGTTTCATATGCTTCAACCTGAAGAACAGAAAGGTGGGACAAGCATTTTGGGAACAGCAGTAAAACATGCCACAGGTGAGGCAACAGAAGAGAGCAGGTAGCTGCTCTAAATGAGTTTAAAACACTAGGTCAGATCAGCCCTAACTTGTGATATTAAGGAATTTAGAAACATGATCTCAGAGCCACTTTAGTGATTTGGGAAAAGCCAAAAAAACAGAGGATCCAAATGGCTACAAATGGAAATGCTCAGACACAAGGGAAAGAATATGGAAACTGCATTAGTGGATGTTCAGCCAAATCTAAATATTCAATAACTGATTGTTATATAGCTAGTTTGTGAACATTCAAAAAATGATGCAGTGATTGCTAAAGCAATTGTGTATTTGAACCAAGAGTCAAATAACACTTAACAGTAAAACAAGATAGAATAGATAATTTACAAACAATAAATCTGGAAAATTGAATACAAAATTTTCATTATTTACAGAAGATATAATTGTATAACCAGGTAATTACAGAGAATCAATTGAAAACTCATTTGAATTAATAAGACAATTCAGTAAATTAACTAAATAAAAGATAAATAAAAAACCAATAGCTTTTCTGTGTTTTACCAACCACCTTTAGAAATTTTAACAGAGGCAAATTTAGAAAGAGTACTGGTAATGCATGAATCAGCCTTGTTCAGCTTCCAAAGGAAATAGCTAAGTTCAGGAAAAGATGAACATTCTCAACAATGCTGAAAATTAAGACTATAGGACAATCTATTGAGGGATTTGGGGAAAACTGACACTAATAACAAGAACCATGGAAATCAAATAGCTTTAAATTGTGGCCAAGTCACACATATACTTTACATATTTATCTTTTATAGTTGAGCATTCAAGAAATAGTGCTTTTTTTTTTACCTGAACAATTATAAAAATTTAGGGTCCCTATTATGTCATAAAGAGAACTCTGACTCCTCCAACACAGCAGTTTCTTTGACTGTGCTCTTTGATCAATGTAACAAAACTGGAATTAAATACACACACCATCTTCTAAGTACTCTTAGGGAGAATTGATACCAAAACTGAAATTAATGATATTTAGAAATGAATAGCAATAAAGTATTACACTTAAAAACTTATGAGGAGGAGGCAAAATTTAATTCAGATGCCATTCCATGGTTTTAAATGATTTCATTTGACAGGAAATAGAACTGGATAACCAAAGTATTCACCGCCGCGTAACAAGTTGAAACCAAGCATAAGTACAAGGAGTCTGGTTAGAATGTAGGAAGCTGAAAGAGTCTATCCTCTTACCCTAACAACCAAAATACACCAAACAAGCTGAAAAATCATAATTTTAAGCTAATAATAAATCTTAGGATATAGTGAATTAAATCAAGACGTGAAAAACCTTTAATAGGAGAAAAGAGACCACAGCTGCTTGTATTCCAGGCATAGTGACGAGAATGAGGACAAATGTTCCACAGCGGGGTTTACAGAGGAATGAATGGACTTCCAACATTCTTTTCACCGCCATCTGGAATGCCACAGTGGAATTCAAAGGCGCCACAGCCACAGAGCGTATCTGTGCCCACAGGACAACCGTTTCTCACAGCTCTTCACCTGGCCACGCCCCAGCAATTCTAAAAGCTGGTTGTCAGAAAATAAAGAAGAGAAAAATCACCCATAGTTAGAAAAGCTGGTGGATTACCCAAAAAGCACTGAGACTTTTCTGGAATCTTGCTAGTGGCTTAGTCTCCAAACACCACTGAAGGAAAGTCCCGATCCCACTTAGCTGTTGAAGCTAGTGGTGAACTGAATCAAGTGGAGGCTAAATAAAGAAGTAAAATAACAGACCAGCTCAACAAGAACAGAGGACCACGCTAATTTAGGGTTCACCGTATGCATGTGACCAAAAAGAAGTGGCATGCGCTTCTTTACGAGGGAAACATTAACTTCAGTGCATAGCACCCTTTCATGCAGTGTGCCCTCTGTGCAAGGAGACCCACAGTGAAAGAGGAAAATGTGGTCTCTGGTCAGGATAGGAAAGCATCAAAGGCTGGAATTACTAGATAGGGAAGGTGAAATATCTAATGAAATGCTAACAGACCCAGGGGAAAATGTGGACAACATACATGAAGAGATTTTTTTTTTAATTCAACAACTAGTTAGAAGTTAAACAAAAACAAAGGCATGCTGGAAATGGAAAATATACCATAAAATTTTAATGGAAGTATCAAAGTAAACATTTTCACTTTATTCTTGATCTTAGCGGAAAAACATTTTATTTTTGGCCATTATATATGTGGTTAATTGTAAGAACTGAGGGACAGAGAAGCAGTTTTTTTAAATACATGTCCTCAAATTGAAGAAATTTCCATTCTGATTTGCTGCCAGTTTATTTTATTATGAACAAAGGTTGAATTGTGTTACATGTTTTTCTGTATCAATTTAGATGGTACAGTTGGCATCAGAGGTGGAATTCTCTAGAATGACCCAGACTCACAAAAACATGGTGAAAGCATTATTTGGGAAAAGGATGAGGGGACAAGAATGATAGAGATCAAATCACCTGTGACATGAGACAGCAGTTGCTTAATTAGAAGTATCAGACCCAAGGATACATAAAGAAATGCAAAATCATGACAAACAAGCTACATACACAATCCCTTGATTGTTTTCATCTGTAATAGCTACAATCAAAGTAAAGAGATGCTGGGGTGGGTTCTGGCCCTGCTTTAAGCTCAGATTTTGTCCTGTCTGAGCTACAGCCTCTAGCTTAAGAGTCATTACCAAAGAGAAGAAATATGCGGGAAAAACAAATAGCAATTCAATAACTTCTAGTCACCAGGAAGGTCAAGGTTGTGGGGGACAAAAAAACAAAACCAACACTGGAACCAGGGAGTACAGGAGTACAATGTGAAGGAGTTGTCTCACTTTGTGAATCGGCATCACTGGCTTCCTGAAGAACACTTACCAAATGGACTATGAGAGTGACTAACTGCAGAATATTTTTTCTTTGGTTTTATATGTTGCAGAATGGAGGGGCACATTTGGGGTGATTTGAGACCCATAGCTCACTCCTGTACAGTTTCCCCAGGGTGGGGGGATGGCCCTAGACACAGCTGAGAAGCAGACCACGTCCAGCCACTACTGGTAACCCGTGGAGGCTGGCTATAAACGGCTCCTGACAGGAATAGACAGTTATTCTGCACAGAGATTTGCATACCTGGTGGTACATACAAATGCTCGAAACATTATGAAAAGACTGGGACAGAACTTACCATACCAATTTGGACCACCAAATTATATTTCTTTAGATCAAGGAACACAGTTTGCAGCCACCAGTATGAGGACAATTTAATGGTAACTCTTAAAATGTAGAAACACCTTCTTAATCTGCATTGACAGTGTCTGAAATTTGTTTGAAATGAATTCTTATATCACTATGATAAAGGGATATACTATTTTCTTAACTGAAACACCTGCTTCATTTTTATGCAATCCTTCATTTATTTACTCTGTATTCATCTTCAAGTCTTTATAAATCACACCTTCTCTATAAACTTCTTGGAGTCTACAAAAGTTGCACACAGCCAATCCACACAAATCGGTAAAGATAATAAGCATGATAATGTTGGTGACAATGACGGATATGTAGATCAAAAGTATACATAGCTAATTAAAAACTTAATTTCCATTATAAAAGAATATCAAGGAACACTGAGAACAAAAGAAGAAAAGTTAACAAAGATAATTAATTATAAAAATTTTTTAAAGGCAAAATTCAAAAGCAAGGTGGGAAATGAAGCAAAGAAATATACCACTTAAGAAAACCGTTCAGAAAGAAAACATGAAACAGGAAACAGGAAATGCTTAAGGCAGACACAGAAGCAATTATGTCCACATCTCTTTCTGTCTAATGCCTCTGGGAGTCTCACCTCACATTCCTGGGAGACCTTCTTCAGGAAGGTTGGTTTCTTATTGTCTTGTCCTTTTCTCTTGTAAAATTATTACACTCTCCATCCATATTAAAACAAAATGTCTTACATGGATAAGAAACTGATTGTAATAAGAATTTGATTGTTTTGTGAATGGATTACTTTATTATTTTGATGTTGATTGAGAATGGGGTGAGATGAATGGGTCTTGCCATTTTACATTAATCCATTAATTATAGACATTCATTCCTTTCTTCATTCATTCATTCATTCATTCAACAAATACCCCCGCTTTGTACATTTTTCCTATAATTCTTAATACCACGGTAGTGATGAAAGAAGTACCAGGGAAACTATAGGCCTCTCCCAGGCCTAGAGCATCCAGGGATGTAGCCATCTATGTTCAGACAGGAAAGAATGAGTTTATCAGGTTGAATTTCTTTATTTTAATACAGGAGGAACTTTAGTCCATTGAGACTCCTTCAGAATCACACAGGTGGGTAGCTGCAGATCCAGTGTGAAGCCATGATCTTCTCACCTGACTCTGTCTACATTTCTTAATCTATATATGCTGTGTCAAAATGAGACTCAATTTGTATTAGTCAGGGTTCTCCAGAGAACCCTGGAGACCTAGGGAAACCAGGGAAGTCCAGAGTCAAGGGTAATTCATGCCTCAAGAAGTCATGCAGGAAACTGTTCAAGTCTCACAGTGTGAGGATAAGGCATAAACTTAAAGATACCACAATTTCACCACTGTAATTGGGACCAGGAATTAGTGTTTAAAAAAATAACAATAAAATTATTTAAATGTAAGAATTATTTATTATTTCCCATTCGTATCTTCTAGTTCATCTGGCTTTCTGATCTGTAGCACTCAATAGCACTAAATTTACTTTGAAAACAATTCAAGGATATTGCCTTATTGCAAAATGACTGGAATATAAAACTAGTCTTTTTAGGGGCACCATCTGTTGTTCATGACACTTTAAATGAAGGAGATTTCAGCTGCTAGAATTCCACAGAAACATATGAAGAGAATTCAAAGGGTTTGCATTTCTAAGAAAATACAATATCCACTAAGCATGGAATGAATCTATTTCTTTAGTGTTTGCAACAACAAACAAGTGTTTAATTATATTTAGTACACACCCATCTTTTCTGGAAAAGCAAAATGACACAAAAATTAGATCAAGCCTTCTATGAAGTAAGGGGAATAAAAAAATGGTAATAATCTTAATTACAATCATGTAAGCAACATGCCAAAATCAAATGGTTCTGAAAAAGCTAATTGACACATCCCCCTCACTTAAGACATAAATATGAATCAATTGTGCAAGGACAGAGTTGAGTTTTGGAGAGCAAGTGGACTAATGGCATTTCTCTGGAGGGGTTAATCAGACTTCCCAGGCCTAAGTAACTCATTTTTAAATGACTTGAACATGCTAGAATGTCTCCAGATAATTGATGAATACTAATTAAGATTCCAACTCCTTGAAAATAAGAAGTTATTGGAAAAATATTTAGAAATAAGAGTACCTATTAGTAATGTCTTGAGCTCCTTGGATGAAAGGTTTTCAAGAACAGCTCAGTCAGACTATTACCCGCGAGCAGGAGCTGCCATCCTTTGCAGACCACTCTGATCTATAATAATCTGCCCTGTCAATAAACCAGTTAAACTGTGGCTTTGTCAGAGAGCCGGGGTCACAAAGCATTATGGTAGATTGTCATTTTGCTCTCTACATGGTACACTACACATCATTTTAAAATGATGTGCTGTGTTCAATATTTTATATGACTGAAGGATAACTCTAGACTTGAACTTATTGCCACACACACTTGCAGCGGTTACTTTACTGTTTTCGAGATATCCACGAGCATAACTGATGATAAACTATTCCATATAAAAATTCATTTTGTCTTAGTTTTCATTTACTACTTTATTGCTTTATAGTTATCTGAGATATTTTACACTTGGAAAATTCTTTGGAATCCTTACATAAAATCTAATCTGTAGGAGTTTGGTAACTAAAAGAGAAAAATTACTCTCCCGATAAATATTATTTTAAGATTTTGTTTTGTGTTTATCTTTGAGTGGCTATGATTTGAGGAAGAGCTATCTGTTTTGGGACAAAAACCAATGATATCTTTATTGCAACGACTGTTTTCAACATGGCTGAGAAAAAATCAGGACAGAAATGGTTTGTTATATTTACATCTGAATTACTGATACCTTTTACAAATATAAATTCATCCTGAAATTCATTCAAATACTTATTTAATTGTCCTCAACTTTCCTCACAGTGACTATTTCAACACTTAAGCTTCAACAATAATTTTATATTCCAAAGTTTAAACTAGCAACCTGACTGAATAAAAATCAATGAGGTTCTTTCCAAGGTATTGTATCATTTAGTATATAGAGAGCTCAATAAGCCAATAGTTATATTATTCAAAAGAAAGAAGAAAATTATCTAATATGAGCTTGATCACAAAAATTACAGAAAGTATTCCTTCGAAATAAAAATATTGACTGGCAAGAATAGGAAGACAGATGAGTTCACAAAAGATTTTTTTTCTTTTTTGAAAATGTTTTGACAGTTTAACAATATAATTAAGTGAAGAGAGACTTGGGTTTGTAAGCAGAGACTGACATTCTATTTATTTTCTCACAAAATAGAGCCTCTCAATACAACAGGGGCCCACCAACTAATTACTATGGCTTTTAACCTGACACTCAAGGTCATTCAGGCACAGCGAATGCTGAGTTAAAATACACACCAAATCAGCCCATGTAATTCTTCACAATTATTTTGTGCAATATATGCTCAAGCTATAAGCCCTTATATTTTGATATTTAGGATCACATGCCAGCAGACTAGGATTAACAAAATATCCTAAAATTCTGTAAGAATAATCTACATAGACCAAATACATAATTGCCTGGTGGGCATTTACCTATGAATAACCTGTGTGATGAATAACTGAAGACACTGTGTGTAATATTGTGTCTCAAGGAGACATAAATCAAGAAGAAAGATGATGCAGTGGGGAGGGGAGCCAGATATTTGTGTCAGTCTCAAGCAAGTGAAGATAGTCTGGGTAACCTAAGGTAAATTAATGGGTGTCTAGTTCTCATCCCCCTTTCCCACCTCCATAAAATAAAAATGATGACACCTGCCAATGAGCACATGAATGCCAAGATGTGAAAAGAGTATCTTGTTCATGAACATCCTAAATCTCAAAGAAAATGCTCCATGTAAACTGCATTAAAATTACTGTTGATGTCAAATTCATGTGTTTCTTTGTTATAGTTAACCTGTGTGGAAAAGAAGTCTCTAGTAAATTGGCTGAAATGAAGAGGTCTCTAGTAATTTGGCCGTAAACTTAACCAAAAACTAGACTACAGCGCGGAAGTGGTCTTGTGAGTGTAGATGGACCACAGCTTTTTGATCCACTCACCTATGATGTAGTGTGCAGACCATGTTTTATTGAGTTGTACTTTGAAACCTGTATGGTCTTACAAACCAGTATCACCCCAATAAATTCAATACAAATTTAAAGAAAAAAAAATGTGAATGGGAAATTTACACAATTTTTATTTACAAAATTGTGTAAATTTATTTGTCAATTATGTCTCAACAAAGCCTAAGGATAAAAAGAAAAAACTCAAAGGAAGAGCTAAAGGCAAATAAAACACCAGGACTACTATGTTTGTATAATCTAATGTTTTGCATTAAAAAATGTAATGGGAATTGTGTAAAAGAATAGAACAAGGGCAGATTATCACAAAGAAAGAATTAAAGCTTTCCAGAAACATAACATATTAAATTGTGGTAACAATGGCAGTAATGATTAAAATGAAATCAGATCATGTAATTAAAGTATAAAGAAACTTTTTCATCTTCAGGTAAAAGCATCACATCTTTGCAATTGCAAAAATATATGACCAAGATTTTCAAGACAATTTCTGTTCTCATGAATGGGTTTATAGGCTGCTTTTATAACCGTTGCTAACTTCCACATATAGTAAGTAAATCATCTACCAAATTACTTATCATCCCTTCATGAATTTATCCATGTTTTTAGCTAATAGCACCTACTACATGTCTGGCTCTGAATTTAAACTCTGACTAAGAACAATAGGAAATCTCTGAACATAATTTATCATTTGCAAATTTCAGAGAAAACTGTGATCTCTCAGAGGATTCTACAAAATCAACACCTATGTTGAACTTAACTATAAATTATTTTATTTCTAAAATACAGTAGAAATATTAAAAAGAAGGAAACAAATTTACTTTTATTTATAGATTATGTGACTTGAAATTCCAAGTACTTGGGGCACGTGTTGACCCTTTGGGCAAATCACTAAACCTTGGAGAGGAGGGAAGAACTAACAATGGTCCAGCTTGATCCTAACTCCAGTGAGTACCTACTTGGAAGTTCTACTAGAAAGCTATGAATTAAGTAAGATTAGTTCTCCCAAGTAAGGAAAGGATTATTAGAAGACAGGGAAAAGTAATGCTAAACAATTTTTTAAAAGTAGGTATCTTATTGGATTACTATGAGCTTTAAATAAGTAAAGTACTTGGCACAGTGTCTGGTATATAATAAATGGCTATCAAATGTTAGTTATTTTTTTTGTTTTTATCTTTTTATTTATATATTTTTAGAGACAGGAGAAGGGAGGGAGAAAGAAAGGGAAACATCAATTATGGTTGCCTCTCTCATGCCCCCAACCAGGGACCAGACCTGCAACCCAGGCACGTGCCCCGACAGGAAATCAAACAGGTGACCTTTTGGTTTACAGGATGATGCCTTTCCTACTGAGCCACACCAGTCAGAGCAAATGTTAGTTATTAAAGTGGGGACCATCTTTTCCTCTTTAGATGTTCCTACTTTTGACTGTGAAGTAAGAATGGCTGCCTTTTCAGTTCAGAGACATTGAGAAAACAGTTTCCTCTCTCAATCTCTCAACCTCTTCCTCTCCTTCTAAACCTTGAACCCTCTATCCTTCTACCCCTCTATCTCTTTCTTTTACTGTCTCCCTTTAGACAGGAAGAGTGACTTATCCAGTTAGTCAAGTTTGGAAACACACTAGACAAGAGTGACTCTCCTCTCCCAGGACTCCCCTTTTTGCAATAGCTTGTCCCAGGTAGAAGAAATCCATTCTGGGCCCTGTTGCTACACAGGAAGCACAGCTAGATCAGAGCCCATGGTTTGCGTTCTAGAAGATGAGCTAGAAGACTACCTCTTCCTTTGAACATAAGACATTTTGATTCCCCATGAATCAAGCTGAATATCTGCACTATCTCTTCTTAAATTAGCCACCCCATATACTAGCTATGAGGACAAGTCTCAGGAAATATGATTGTGGCAGCACATCTATGGTCTTAACTTTACCAGAAAAAATATGTATTATCATGCTTCTGTATAAAAACTAAGTGTATTCTTTCACTGAAACCAAACTCAGAGGAACTAATCATCATGCATTTGGTTGGCAAAAATCTCAAGATCACCAGCACTGCCTGTCATTACTGGCATTGAAATATGGCACAGAATTAAGAAGGAAGGGATTTACCTCAGATACTCAGTGTAACTTTAGGTTTAGGCATAGTATTTAGATCATCCAGAATGCTTTACTAACAGTCTGATATAAAAAACATACACACAACAGAGTGTAGCCAAGGGGGTGGCACTGGGACCTATTAAACATAACAGCTGAGGTATGGCAAATTGTAACTTACCAAAAAATTTTGGTGACACAAAGAAGTCATTACTAAAGAATGCCTACATAAACAAACAAGCAAGCCAAACTTTGGGCTCTTGGGTTTCCCTATTTGGAAAAAAAAGGTTGGGCATAATTTGTGTGTAGAAATAATATCAAAGTATCTTGATATAAGGTTAAATAAATATAAGAATTAATTGAGTCCCCTTGAACATATCCTTATAGGCAATTACTTCTTCAGAGTAAAAACCAGAGTGAGGGTCAGAAGGCAATAAAGCATTGGAGAAAGAGACTTTGCCTTCAAATGGAAAGCAATGTTATGAAGAGACAAAATTTTAAGTATATGAAAAAGCATTGTATAGAAAGACATAATTTTAAAAGGATTAAGATATACAAAGGAATACAAATGGATAACAAGTTTTCTACATTGTGAGTGAACAGACCAGATTACCACTGGCATTTCTGCCAGTTCTGTGAAACCACAAAATCCTTTAAAACAAAGTTACTTAGTAACTGTTTTAAAAAATGGAAGAGATTTAAATTAATGTTCATAGTCATTTTTAATACTCAAGCTTAAACTATAATTTTCTCTCATCTCATTAATTCCTATAGGATTTCTAAAATTTATACATTAAAAAAATTACATTATTAAAGTTGCCCTTCCTAAAAAAATGCATCAGGCTGTAGCAAAAACAGCTGAATCCACAAGAAAACAAAACAAGTCTCCACTACAACCAGGACAAAAATGATCCTACTTTTACTTCTCCATTAAGACTACTGAAAATTTTTATTTTCTAGAGTCTAAAATCATTAAGAGAGTGTTACTCATTGGCCATGGAATTATGCATTCAAATGTAATTTAGAAGAGTTTTAAATGTGTCAATCCAATAATACCAAAGTGGTATTTATCTGTAGACAAAATTGTTTGAATTTGCATAGGTAGTATGATTACTCTTAAATAATGTGATTAACAGGTACAAGAATAATTATTAACAAGGAATGGTCAGAAGTTCATGCAAAATTCTTTTGATGAGCTGCCAGGAATGCACCAAAAATGCAAGAAGCCCCTTCTTCTGATGTCATGGGTGAATGCTATAAAACTTCATAACTTTTATTTTTACATATGTATGAGAGAGAATGCTTAGATTTTTCTTTGCTTAATCTGAAAACAGGACTGCCTAAGGATTTGAACTAGAATGTGTTAACAAAATATAATTTTAAATCTTATTTCAAACCTTTGCAAAATTTCAAGGGTAATTAGGAGGGATGTCCTGGACAGTATGAGAGATCCTATTAACATACAAAGGTCAAAGCAAAGATACAGTCAATCATAAGCTATCCCTAAGGTAGAGATGGCAAGAAATTCTAAAAACAGTGGCTTTAGGTTATTTTCTGATATCTGCTATGCTGTAAACTGCCACCATGATTTCAATGTTCATTGAGGTGTACTCTATGCTTAAGGGACACACTGGGGACTAGGGGAGGCACGTAGTCACTCACTGGCAAAATCAGGTAGAAGTCAAACAGTAGCCTCACGAGGGTTAATATTGTAACAAGCAGGATCAAGAATTCAATGTGAAATCCCATAAAGAGGTGGCTGAGGAAAAAAAAAGACCTTCTCACCTGTCCTACATCTGGAACCTCTTAACTGCCACACATTGGCCAAACTTTCAAGTTCTTGGTGCACTTGCATACAAACATATGGCTAGAATGCCCACTATTTTTTAGTAGACCATTTAATTTTTCCATGCATCATTAATTTTTTAGTTCAGGTTTTCAGTTACTGCTATTCTTGCTTATCAGTTATAAATTAGTATTAGTCTATCTTTATCAATTAAATTTGTCCAGGGTTAGTGGTTAACCCCATAATGTTAACAGTACATATGGGCTATCTTTTCAATAACCATGTTTTAGAGTTTCAGGTTTACAGGTATTGTAGCTCAATACAGAATTATCCATTCTCCTGGTTCTGAAGCCAAGTAAAACCTAACACCTTAACAAAATAATACTTATATGTTAAAACTACAATGTTTTCCCTACCTGAAGTAGAAACAGAGCACATGATTCACAGGCTCACTTGCCCAGCCCAAGAAAAGCTCTGCGAAAAATTTGAAGAAGCATTGGCTTATGAGATACCTTCAAATTTGTGCTCTCAACTGAGACTAAAGCTATCATATTCTTGCATGATGGAGAAGTGATAATAGGGCATGCCCAGGTTTGAACCATTGTATTCTAGCTGGTTCCTTCTTAGCATCAAATTTTATATATAATACAGGTTGAAAAGAGAGAAGAACTGCAGCCATCACTATATTGAATAAAATAGTATTGCCTAAACTCTTCTCTCTATATTAGTTATATATGCATACTAATTTATATATGCGTACTAACATATATGCAGAATTAATTTAAGATTATCTTTCACAGTCTAATTGGAATAACAAGAGAATGCAAATAAGTAAAAATAGCCTCTTCAACAAATGGTGTTGGGAGATCTAGACAACTACATGCAAAAAATGAAACTTGATCACCAACTTACACCATACACAAAAATAAATTCAAGGTGGATAAAAGACTTAAATATAAGTCATGACACCTTAAAAGTCCTAGAGGAAAACATCGGCAGGAAAATCTCAGTCATTCCACGCAGCAACATCTTCACTGATATGTCCCCTAAAGCAAGGGACATAAAGGAAAGAATAAACAACTGGGACCTCATCAAATTAAAAAGCTTCTGCATAGCTAAAGAATACAGCATTAAAATGAAAAGAGAACCAACTATATGGGAAAACATGTTTGCCAATGACACCTTGGACAAGGGTTTGATCTCCAAAATATATAAAGAACTCACATGACTCCACTCCAGGAAGACATAATACCCAATTAAAAAATGGGCAAAAAAGATTTGAACAGACACTTCTCCAAGGAGGACAAACAGAGGACCCAGAGACATATGAAAAGATGCTCAGCATCACTAGCCATCAGAGAGATGCAAATTAAAACCACAATGAGATATCACTTCACAGCGGTCAGAATGGCCATCATAAATAAATCAACAGACAAGTGTTGGAGAGGATAGGGAGAATATGGACCCCTAGTGCACTGCTGGTAGGAATGCAGACTGGTACAGCCACTGTGGAAAACAGTACGGAATTTCCTCAGAAAATTGAAAATGTAACTGCCTTTTGACCCAGCAATTTCCACTGCTGGGATTATATCCTAAGAGTCCCAAAACACGAATCCAAAAGAACCTATGCTCCCCAATGTTCACAGCAGCACAATTTACAATAGCCAAGTGCTGGAAGCAACCTAAGTGTCCATGAGTAAATGAGTGGATCAAAAAACTCTGGTACATTTACATGATGGAACACTATGCAGCAGAAAGAAAGAAGGAGCTCCTACTCTTTGCAACAGCATGGATGGAACTGGAGAGCATTATGCTAAGTGAATAAGCCAGGTGGTGAGGGACAAATAACATATGATCTCACGTTTAACTGGAACATAATCAACAAAAGAAAAAAAGCAAACAAAACATATCCAGAGACATTGAAATTAAGAACAATCTAACAATAGCCAGAGGGGAGGAGAGAGTGGACAGTGGGGAGAAGGGTTTTCAGGAACTACTATAAAGGACACATGGACAAAACCAAGGGGGAGGGTGGAAGCAAGGGAGGGAGGTGAATTTGACTGGGGTGGGAGGTAGTAGTGGGGGGTAAATGCAGACAACTGTAATTGAACAACAACAAAGTAATTTTTAAAAAATAATAAAGTATTAAACAGTTACCTTCCAAAAAAAGGACCCTTTACACTGTGCAGCTGATGATCATCGTGCAACTCTCAGGTGAGGGTACATTTCACTTAGAGATAAATTGTTGATAACTGAAGACAGTGATCTCTAACCTCCAAATCCCTCTGTGCCTCAAAATATTTTCACATAGTTTCCTGTTAATCAAATGAACCTGATAAAAGGTGAAAAATTTACCTAATTTCTCAAATCCATGTGTTTAATATTAAATAATAAAGAATCTTTAATCCTGGTCTTATACTTCCCATATTGCTCAACCAGATACAGATAGAGTACAAAAGGAGGTAAAATATATCTTCTTAATTTGTATTGTTTTCAGGTTAACATTTAGAGCATATGGTTACCATGGTAATAAGCTAAAATAGTCAAAAGAGATGGTGAAGTTTCAGATAATTAATTCTTGTTTCTAAACTATGGATGTGAAAATTAAAAGGTTTCTATCTATAGACTATAAGAGAAATATAATCTGTGGAGTATGTGTTCATGTAGGTACCAATTCAGAAAGTACAATTATGAAAAATTAATAAAAGTAGTTAAAATGTGACATTATCTTTCCTCACAAGGCAAAACAAAAGCATTCAACCACTATTATTAGTCCACTAGAGAAAGAAGTTAAAATGGAAAGAATAATCCAGTGTTGGCCAAGTTCGCCCTGGATAAGCAGTCTACCACTCAAAGGCCCTGGGCTCCCCGCAGGCAGAACGAAAGGATTCACGTCGGTAAAACTGATGGCACTGTCTTAACTGCAGGGCATGATTACCTCTGGGGATAAGAAAAGGGTGGGGCATGAGAAGCTCTTGGTTTTCATAATAAAAGTTAAGTTCTGTCTTATCAATAAAGGGAGTTAGAAAACATGGGGTTGCCCTGAGCATAAGGGTATGCTTTCAAGCCACTTCAACTTAGCAGAAGCATAATTTCTCAGGGCTTTATGCTGATTACCTGATTATAAACAGGTCAAAGGTTTTGTTTTGAAAATCCTAACGTTTCCTGGGCCAGCTTACCTTCTCCAGGTCCAGGCTGACATATATCAGAGGATTACAGGTACTCACCTGTTTCACTGACTTCCTAACACTCCACACGTGCTGCTCGGCACTGTCCGCGCCCCCCTCCCCCCGCTGTGAACACACTGACTCTCTCTTGAGGGCTGTGCCGAACCCACCTAAGCAGACCCCACCCTGGCCCCACGCGGAATGCTCTAACGTGAACGACTTACTTATCACTTTTATTTTCTGATTACAATTCAATGACTAGGGCTAAATTTTTGTGGCAATTAATAACATTTTGAATGTTCAGCCCTCTTCCCTAGCCAATAGCAAAGAGTAGTGAACACATGAAATACTAAAGGTTTCATGTGTGTTTAAATATCCAGTAACTTCAATCAGAAAATAAATAAAAATCACTGTTTATGGTTGTGAGAAAATTACAAAAGACTAAATCATATGAAAAATACAAATTTGCCAAAATCTTTAGTTAGTTAAAAACTCAAGTTATGTTGGATTCCAGTTCTAATGATTTTCGGAGATATTTCCTGAATGTGTATAGCAATATAGCTAATATTAAACTTTCGCCATTCTAAGATTGCTAAAGAGAGATGGGAAGATTTTATTTCTTGTTCTTGTTCAGTTTTATGATGAATAATACTTCAAAACATTTCATGGAACTTCAATCCCATTTTGAAGGAAAAGAAATAGTTGTTGACAGTGCTTTAGAAATTAGGAGTGAGCTGCCAGTAACCTTGATGCCAGGTAGTGGAGCAAGCAATAAAATAATGAAATAAAAGACAGCCTTATCATGCACAAGGTGAAACCCAGTCCCCTCCAGAATCCATTAAAAGAGCAATTTGTTCAATGATTTGTTCGCTTCTATAAAAATAAAAATAAAGTCTCCTTCAGTCTAAATGTAACTTAGAAATTATATAATGGTCTGTTGCCATTGTCCTTAACCTAATTAGTCAGTAAGATCTATCCAGAGCTATTACTATTTCTACAAACTATTCAAGACATGGAATTGGCCCTGCTGATATTCCTGTCATTTTTGGCTTAACAGAATTTCTAAAAATAACTCTATTATACCTGATAGTTGTCTATTATGAGCACTTAGAAATTACAACATTTCTAAGTTTTCATTGAAATTTTCCTCCTAATAAGTGTAGATCCACCTGATTTTTAGTCATCCAGAAATGTTATTTTCCTAATGAAGATTATTTTATTCTATTTTTATCAGCAACAGTTGCATTGGTGTGCCCACCTCATTTTTCAAAATCTCACTTAGCCTCTCAATATAGATTGCATGCTTCAGGTCTATACAATATTGTTTTTAGTAGTAAGAATACTTAATATGATCTCTAGCCTCCTAATAATTTTTAAGTGTACAATGCACTGTTGTTGACTACAGGTACAATGTTGTATAGCAGATCTTTAGAGTTTAGTCATCTTGCTTAATGAAACTTTAATCCCATTGCTTAATAACTCCCTGTACAACAATTTTAATGGTAACCATCTGCAAGAATTTTATCTAAAAGTGTATTAATCAAATTCAGATTCCCATATTTTCTTATTACATTCCTAAGAGTATTCAACTTAAATGTATTTTTCTTAAATGTTTAATATCCAAATTTTAATCAAAGTTTCACAATTTAATATGGATGTAACTTCAGAATAGCCTTAATTTAAGGTAACTGTTAACATTTCAGTAAATATTCAGTTTTATTGTTTTATAAATTTATATTATCTTATTTTTTTCTTTCTAGTTTTGTTTTGGTAACTATTTCAGAGAAATTGAGAGAAAGTTTCAACCATTTGGGAAAGCAGTAACTGCTTTCTCCAAATAGGGCTCCCTGCCATCTAGCTTCCTTACTACAGGTGAAGGTCAGAACTGAGTTCCTTCTCTCTTGGAAAAGGTTCTTCTCCTTGAAGCTCACTTCATCTATTGGGATGTAAGTAAGTAAGGGGTTTTCCTAGACTTACTATAGAGACATTAAGAAATGAAAACTTGATCTGATCTTATACATAATCTGATAATAGATACCAGCTTGAAAAACATGTGTTAACATCTGCATCTACTGGCAATATGGGGGATCCTTATAGTAATCGACACATTTTGTATTTTGATCTTCTCAATATCAATATCCTGGATCTGATATTACAAGATGGTAGGTACCACGGGGGTCAAGGGTACATAGGATCTCCCTGCATTATTTCTTACAACAGTATGTGAATCAACAATTACCTCAAGATTTTTTTTTTTTAAAGCATACACATACTATACATCTAAAGTGCTCACTTAATTCCCCCCTCAGCCCTTCTGTGGAAGTTGGCAGACATGGAGAAAATCTACCTCAGAGTTGTCCCAAATCCAATTTTCTCTAGGATAAAGCACTGTCCTTGATTTTCTCCTCGATTTTGGCTCAGGGGTCCTAGTCAATAAAATGAATGATCTAAGCCATATCACTTTACTTCTTTGGGCTTCAATTTTCTCATATAAAATGAGGGCTTGAACTATATATCTTTTAAATATCTTTCATAATCTAACATTCTATAATTCCAGATACATTGAATTAGTGGCTAAGATTTTTTAAAAGCAAAATATAGTAACTGTAACACATTATCAGAAGTGAGTCCTTAAGTAAGATATCTAACAACAAGGTTAATACCCTGGAGTCCTTAGGCTTGCAACTAGATCAGCAATGGAAAGCTTTGGAGTAGAAAGAACACTTCAGGAATCCTTACACAATTCAGTCTCCTGTAGTCAACTACAAGTTGCTCTTCCCATACTCCTCCCATTGTATAACACCTGGGTGACCTCTGACTCAAATGTTCACTTTAACACTACATCTTGATATAAAAATTTGAACCAGGATCTCCCTAAGAGGGAGCTCTGTGACGACTGAATGTCTTTACCACCCCCTCCTCTCCTCAAGAATATACCTCACAATGGAAACTATTTGAACTAGGGGTGTCCAACCCACAGCCCACGGACCACATGTGACCCAGGATGGTATGAATGTGGCCCAACACAAAAACGTCAAGTTACTTAGAACCTTCATTTTGCACATCAGTTTTCATTAGTGTTTGTGTATTAACATGTGGCCCAAGACAACTCTTCCTTCAGAGTGGCCCAGAGACACCAAAAGGTTGGACACCCCTAGATAGTTTCCTAGTTACTAGTCATTCCTAATCTTGAAACAGTGTAAAAACAAACTCAAATTCAGCTATGAAAATGCATTCATTAAGTTACTTTAATGTTTTGCTCTTAGCTTCTACTGAAGACTAAATAAACCAAAGACTACTTGAAAAACATTACTGAATATTCTCTTAAAACCTGTTGAAAGAGACTGTCTTTATATTGTTCAAGTTCCTCTGCAAAAGAATTCATGCAGATTCAGCACAGATAGAGATATAAATTTTGAAAATTTAGACCCAGGAAAATGCTTATGTCTTCTAAAGAACTCGTGCATTGACTTTCATTACACAGTTAGAATTTACATTCTATAATGGCTTTCACATAGTCAGTCCTGCCTAAAGCTCAGATCCTAATTTAAAGCTCCAACTTAGTATTCTTAGATTAATAGTATTAATCAGTCATTATACATTTAGAATATCTCATAAATCAGAAGAACAAAGATTTCTGGGTCCACACCAAGAGATTCTGATTAAGTAGGTAAAGGAAAAAGGCCTCAAACCTGCCTATTAAACGAATATACAAAGTAACTAGGATGCAAGTGGTCCATGGACCTCCTATTGAGAGGTTAATTTTAAATCGTCTCATATTTAAAACTTCAGGTGTATTTATTTTTGTAGCAGTAGCTTTATTATATAATTATTTTATTATAGATCATAATTATTTTCTAGACTTAAGCAGAATAAAAATAATTTGTGTATCTCTACATAAACACAGGTAGCAGGTAATTAATTTGCAACAAACAGGGAAAAAATGTGGGTGGACATCTTTTTATCCTGAGCAAGACAGAACTACTTAAAATTGCATAGACAAAAAAATGAATTTCATTGCATCCAAATTAAGGATTTCTATTCAATAAAAGATACCACAAAGTTAAGTGACAATTGACAGAACTGGAGAAAATACTTGCAATACTGAAAGCATCAAACAATTACACAGGATATGCTACACACACCAATATACACTAGAATCTACTGAGAACTTATGCAAATCAATAGGAAAAATATAGCAACCCCAGTGGAAAAAATGGGCAAAAATTATAAATAAGCATTGTAAAGAAAAATATCAAAATACTAACAAGCGTTTAATGAGATTCTTAGGTCCATTGGTTATCAAAGAAATGCAAGTTAAAACAAAAATAAGGCATCACTTTTAACATACTTAACACATTGGTAAATGTCAAGAGACTACATTCATTTTTGTGTTCACCAAACCACCAGGAAGCCAGTTGAAGTCTTTCCCTTCTCCTTAAATCACTTCTCTGTTCACTTGAGGGAAGGCACCCCATTTTCTTGTGGAAAGGGGTGAGAATCCCAGGACACCAATAGTCCTCTATGAAAGTCCTCTTTCAAAATCCTACCCTTGACCGCTTTTTACCTTTGATGCTCATGAAGGGTTAAAGGAGTCACAGCCATCTTCACATTCTCCCACTATCTCCCTTGAAAATCCTGCATCACAGACTCATAGCTCTACAGAATGTAGTGTCTGTTGACTCAGTGATTCAATCAGATTTACCATTTTGTTAACTACTGCAAGTGTTTATATAGGTCCGATTGAACAAGCAGATTTCTATCTGACGAGGAGAGCAGATTCATGCTACTAGAAGTGGGTTAACTTTTACACCTCACCTGCAACCTGAATATCTTTAGGTCCATTCTCATCCTGAAAGTACAAGGTTCTATGTAGACTAGAACCTGTTACCTAAAGTGTACGACAAAGTGACCACTGAACTTCAAGAGAAAGACAAAGCACATGATAATTTTTTTAAATCACTATAGTTATACTTCTGACAGTACGGTTCAAAAATAATTACACTTAAAATTTTGTTAACCAATTTTTAAATAACACATATGAATAAAGCATAGTAATTTACACTTAAAGATTTACCCTTCAAAATTGAAGGAAAGTGTTATATTTCAAGTTTTTATGTAATAGAGAGTATCTTTCTCTAAAGAAATGAGGTTTTTTTAAATTTCAGAATATGGGGTCAATTCCTCTATATTATCAGTTTATTCCTTTATATTATAATAAAGGCTTGTAGAGTAGTATCTCGAAGTGTGGGCAAAACCACACATCTCAGATCACCTGAGTTATATTTAAAATGTGCAAATTCCTAAACCCCATCCCAGAAACAAGAAGGCTGAATGAATGTCTGGGGACAGAACTCTGGGATTTTGTATTTTTTAAAAAAAGCTCCCCAATGTGAAGAGCAGGACCAATAAAAAGACATTGGTTGGTCAAGGTTAGAATCAAGTATATAAAACAAAACAGTGCTACTCCTGTCAACCAAGATGACTGCCAGTTAGCTATGACACTTCAGTACAAGAAGGAAACTGCCTTGCCACCTCTGGTAAGGAGGCATGCCTAAGGTGTCTGCACACGTGACCAGAACAGCTGTGTCTGCAGAGCAGGGCCACCCACAGATAGGTTCCTGGGGAAATGCCCCACTCACCATAGGGGGTGCCAACACACTTAGCAAGAGACCCAGGGCGTGGAGTACACTACCCTTAAAGGTGTAACTGAGGCAGACTTCAGACCACTGCTGAGACAGCCAAGCTCCACACCGCACAGTGCGGCTCCACACCACACTGATCTCCCTCAGTGTTGGCCACTGAAGGCTCTACTCCACTGGACAGAGATTGTACCCTCTCCAACACGTGAGACTGGCTCTTCCTTGCAAGACACTGATGGCTCCTTTGCCCACCCTGCTTTCTCTTGGACCCATCGGCTAAGACTCTGGGACTCAGGTTCATTATTCCCCATTGATGGTTTTGTGTGTGTTATATTCCTCCTAGATTGTTAGAGTGTGAGTAGGATGTTAGTGTATGTTGGTGTTCTACTTTGAGTGAACCTGCATTCTGAAAAGCTGAGTGAGTAGCATAGTCACTGTGTGTGATTCTTGTCTACTCCTTGGTGCAGGTTGCTCAGCAGGCAGCCAGCCAAGCAGTTGCCCGGTTGACTTATAGGAAAGATTGTATTAGGAACATATGCTCACAACACCCAGTAGCCTTAAGCAATAAACTCATAAGCTAAAGTACTTAAGTGTTCAAATCAAAGTGGAAAAACTGCTGTTTTGGAAGGTGCACTTGTGAAAAATTCATTTTGTAATATGGACGAAAGGAAATCTCTGAAGTTATGAACATCATCTCCTATAGGAAAATCAGCTTGGTTTCATGGTTAGGGCTATGCACTGGAACTCCACAAATGTTTTATTCCCTGTGCCGCCACTTCCCCCTATGAATGATATCAGTAAATTATTTAAATTCACTGTGATAAATAGGATATACAGTAATCCCTTTTTCCTGCCTCAGAGGCATAGTGTGAGGTTAATTAAATAACAGCTGCAAAACACTTTTGGCTCCTTAGAGAAAGACATTATATAAGACATTATATTATATATGCAGCATATTTTCCTTTCCTATTTTCATAGGGCTAATTGCTCTTGAGAACTCAGCCCACGGCAGAGAAAACAACCATGACCAGGCTTTCACAAGCTTTAAATTCACAAGGGCAAAATTTTGTCACAGTTCGTGTCAGACACAGTGAATGTTCTGCTTCTATTCTTTGCACAAAGACCAATGCCATCTTGTGGAATGCAAGCATTGTCCTTATCTTGGGCTTCTATTCCATTTGTGTGAAATAGTGACAAGATCATTTGGGTTTTCTGCCAGCAAGGATTTGTGACATACAGTGTCAGGCATCCTGAGGCCTGTTACCTGCGGCACATGAGGGCTATGTGACACCACCCTGAAGGTCAGGTAGTGTTAATGGAAGGAAGAGCTTGATAAACAAGACATTTCCCAGAGGCTTTGAACTCTACTTAACTCTCAAATGGGGGCTGCCACAGAAACCTGCTTTTGTGTTTCATTATGGTCTGGAATTAAGGCTAGAGAAGAAAAAAGAAACTCATCACTGGTGATCACTAAAGCCAATGCCGACTGCTCTGGGAAAAATGTGTCAGTCTGTAAACGTCGTTTGTATTCATTTGTCAAAAGAATAAGAGGAACTGACTAAAGAAAATAAATGAAATAAGACCACCAAACACCCGTGAAGTCTATCAAGTCTGATAAATAATTGTCATCTTTTTACAAACATGATGAATTTTTAAATCCATCCTACAAAAAGGATTTTCATGAAGATTCCTCCCTTGCTTTTCTCATATTAGTTGAAAGGCCTGAACACATACATCTAGATAAAAATACAACAAATGTCTTTCATTTACTCCTGATAAAACTTTCCCTTAAATAGCATTAGATGGTAAAAACATAGGTTTTTTGAGCAGAAATATTGCCTTTTTACTTCTATATGCAAGCATTCCTTGAGAACACATATGTGTGGGTTTTCTTTATTTGCATTTTTTAAGTTTTCCTGGCTGCATCAGTCTAGGAAGGAAGGAAGGAAGGAACAAGGAAGGAAGGAAGGAAGGAAGGGAGGGAGGGAGGGAGGGAGGGAGGGAGGGAGGGAGGGAAGAAACTGGATGAAACTTGTCTTTCATAGCCACTTTTACAAATATCTTCCCTGACATGGGAGTTTCCTCACCTCTGCTACAAGGCCTTAGCTTCTATAGTCATCAGATAACTGTGATTTAAATCAATATACAGTAAAAAGTTACAGAGTGAATAAGTCTCTCCACTGAGAAACATGTACATCTTTGGATAATTATCAGTCAGTCACTGCTTAGTCTAAAAGAAATATTCTAGAAATCTTTTTTTTATTAAGTCACTGCATAATAAAAAAAAGATTCTAGAAAATTGGGTAGGGAAGGGAGTTCAGCGAATTCTTTTTTTCTAGAATCCAAGATTTCATTATATGACCAGTCCTCTATTCAGCTTATTTTTAAAAGTTCAAAAACCACTTAGGCATGAGTAATATTCTCAGTCCTTCAAATAAAATGCTGTCTTCTTACCCCAGCCTCCAATCTTATCTCAGCAGAGTTGTTACATCCAAAAGAAATAAAAATCAGATGAACCAAAGTATCAAAAAATAATAGATGAGTTTACTGAAATATCTTGAAGAGCCAGCAAAAAGGGGGACCAGGAATACAACACATAATACAAAGACATTTTTTTCTATAGTCTGTTTTTGATAGATTGTTCTCTTAACTTTGTGATTTGAATTAACCCCCTAAATTTTCTATCTTTGTATTTCCAAAAGTACCCCAACTTTCTGTTGCATTACTGACCTCCATGAGAAAATTTTTTCTTATGTGAGCAGAAGTCTTTAAGCTGCATTTCTACCAAGTGTTTTAGCCAGTAAACACATCAGAAACCCAGACACCTGGCAATTCCCCTTAAAGGGTGAGGAGAGGGTCAAAGACCAGGAGCACAAACCTTTCAGTGATGTGCTCCTTTAGCATAAGAATATCAGCAAAAAATGAAGTAGTCTCGGTTTGAGTACCACTTCATCCCAGTCATGGCTGGTCTCCATTCGGCCCTCTGAAGGGTAGCAAGTGTGTGCGTAAGTGATGCACTGGAACACACCTGGCTCAGGACAAGGTACACAGTAACCTAAAGATCATGCTCGTCCTGAGCACCGCGTCCCACACTGCGGCCTAGCAAACTCCGGTGAGTGTTGGAAGAGCCTCTGTAACACACACTGATGTGTGTTCTCTGGCAGAGATTGGTAGTTACCTTTTCCATCCCCCTTAATTTGTTTGTTTCTCATAGGAATACAGCTCTCAATTTTTTTAGCTGGAGGCATGGCCACCCATAAGAAAGAACATATTCTCATTTCTCACTTGCCTTTCAGCTAAATGTGGCCATAAAAGTATCTTCTGGCCAAAGATAGAGCTGAAAGGATGTGTTCATCTTCTGAGTTGTGCTCTAAGAGAATTCTCAGTGGCTCAACTCCCCAACTTTCCTTTTCCTGCTGGCTAGAGGGAGGACGTGGATGGCAACTGTCATGGGCCAGGTGGATGAAGCACCGCACTGCAGAAGACAGAGCAACCAGACAGAAGGAACCTGGAGCCCTGATGCCACAGAACCGCCGTGCCAGCCCTGCAGCCGTCCAAAACATCAGGTGTGAGAAAAACTATTTCATTTATTTTGGGTCTCAGTGTAAAAACTCAAGATCCTTCCATCATTTTTAATAGCATCCTGTGCAGTTTCTCTTGTGACACTGATTTCTTTGCATTAAATAAATGGTATTTTTATTATCTATAGACTATAAACTCTGGTTTGATAGGAAATCTTGTTAATACCTGTATTCTAGTACTAGGTACATTGTATACATACAATAAATATTTGCTTACTGGATAAACGGATGGACAAATGAAATGAGACAATTGATGGTATAATCAGTTTGTAGTCACAAAAATTCAAATCTTTTTACCTCATAACTTAATGGAGTTTTCCAACCTGGGCTTTGGGGCATAATACTTAAATTATAATAAAACAACATAATAAACTTTGGAACAAAATGTTCTAATGGGTAATAAATGTGGTGATGTTCTATAATGACTAATGTAAGCACATACATAATTAATAACAGTTATTTCTCAAGTGGGACTCTTTTAATCAAATCTCCCTTCACAGCACGTAAAATCCTAGTGCCAGCACTAGTTCTGTTTTTACCCTACTTTATTTTATCAAGGTGGTCTTCTCCTGGCAGAAAGTTGTGGACTTTCTTAGATTCTATTTGTACTTCCATAAATCCAGTTACTAATATACAAGGCCTCTGGACTGGGCTGTTGTACAACTGCTCTCTTACCCTTCACCCGTCCTCATCCCTCTGCATTTCCAGTTCACGCATTGTTCTGCACTGCTGTGTGGAGAAACTCCATCCTAGCCAGTGGCTCAGTTGGTTGCAGCACCCTCCTGTAGCAGAGAGGTTGTGGGTTCGATTTCTGGTCTGGGCACATGCAGGGGAGGAACCAGCCAATGTTTCTGTCTCACGCCAGTGCTTTTCTCTCTCCCTTTCTCCTTTCCTCTGTCTAAGAGCAATGAAAAAGTGTCCTCAGACGAGGATAAAAAAAGAAAAGAAAAAGCTTCCTGATCAGTCATGAAAACCAAACTCTTCATTTATACATTAGTTTGCACTAATACAGAGCGTGCATCTGGGCTGAGAGGGCCGCTTCACACTTTCTCTGCTCACTCCAGAACTGTGTCACCTGAACCGTTCTTCTGCTGTTGTCTGCAGATACTCCCATAACTGCAGCTGAAATGCTCCGAGAGACAGCTCCCCCCTCCTGGGATGGCACTCGCTGGCCTCCGTGGCATGACTGGCCACGTGTTCCTAAACTTCCTGACTACCAATAGCAGTATCGCCACTCTAGTCGTGCAGTTTGCTGGTTGGCTCAAGTTTTTAAATCTGTTTTTCCCTTTGGGGGTTTTCTTGACCTTCAGTTTCTACTGATCTTTCCTTTCTCTTCCTTTTCAGCAAGTCAGAAATTATTTAGCCTGCCCTAAGAATCCAGATGTAAAGTATACCAGACAGGGGAAATGTCTCTGGGTATGTTTCTTCTCCTCCATGTCCCTTCCCTATTTCCAGCCCTCCCCAAGACACACACACCCTCTCTCGGTGACCTTTCCCTGTCCTCCTTTCACAGTTTCTCCCTTCCACAACTACTATGGGGCAAGGATCAAATGCTCATGCTTATTTTGCAAAAGCTGCAGCTGGCATTCAAACTGCTGCTGTACTTAAAGAAAATCATTTTCAGTATGTGTTCTCCTTTAACTCTTCACAATCCACTTTACATGTTTCATTCTAAATACTAAACAAGACCTATAAAATATAATCGTGTCCTACGGAGAATTTATTCTAAGAAGTATTTTATATATATGCACATATAATATAAAAGTCCTATTCCTATACGTAGTAGGTTTTTTCATTGTAACGACATAAGTTTATGCTTACCTGTCTATGACATGCTGTAGCACTGTGCTATGAATTGAGTGTATTACTTCATCACTGTCTTGGAATTGGAAACCAGAGCTCTGGCAATATTGATGAAAGGAGATCTGAATAAATTATTTGCTTTCTGTTTTAAATAGATAATCCATTTCAGATTTGACTTCTCTTTCATAAAAATTCACAACTCTCTGTGGCTAGGCAGTACTTATCCTTCTATCCGATGAACTGTTTTTAATTTCTCATTAATGCCAGTAGAGTTTCCTTTAATCATATACTTATAATATACTGAATCAGCTATCCAAATACCTTATGCCCCTTGTGTAGAAATACTACAAAAAAACATATAGGTATGTACTCATTTTTTACTCAGCTAACTCACATATTATCAATGGCAAATTCTGATAACTCAGTTTTTTTACTGCCTTTTATATAGTAATTTGTCAAATTTATAGCTTTCTTGTTCCATTGTCTATTAGTTCAGTTCAAATACTACTGTTTACTAGGCTTTACTCAGTATAATCCTCTCCATTTTTCCTACTGAATTTTAGGTTTCACTCCTCAAATATCCTTCAAACCTCATTTCACGCAGTACTGCTAATACATTTCAAATTGATAGGCTTCAATCCAGGAAAATACATGGCAGGAGGCTGAGACATGACTTGTGAAACTGTATTTGCCCAGACCATTTCTCAGAATACTTGAAAAATAAACTGTGGGTTTGAGCATTCTAAATTGACTCTATAGTGAACTTAGAAAACATCTCAAATATGTGGGTTATGATAAAGCATCTTCTCAAGATGAGAATTATTAAATTACTTCTGTTTCATAAAAGGGTATGCTAAGTGTCTCCAGAATGTTTTCTTAAGGCAAATACAGATGCTACATGCTTTCTGACATAAAAACGTCGAGGCGCATGACACACTCACAGGTATAAATAACCGTGTTCCATATCTGGACTATACAAGTCCAAACGCTATTATTTTCACCCTTTAAAAAAATCTTTAAAACTGGCGAAGAAATCCAATAGCCCCGTTACACAGGTACTTTGCATTATAGGCCACAGAAGGGGCAGCCTGGGGTGCAGAGAAATACAGCTCAGTGCTTAGAAAGGTCACAGGTGGTAAAATGGGCAGCGATGAGAGACTTTTACACTGATGAGACAGTTCATGTAATAACCCAGTTTGAACATACGTATTTTAATTCTGAAATTAAATTATTAAATTGAATTATTTCACCTGTCATTTTATCCCAAATTGAAACCAGTGAAGGAGGAAGGACAGGGAGGGCAGTGACTGCCTGTCTATCAAGGCCTTGGGAGCTCGGTGAGCCGCAGGCCTCCCACAGCTGTGAAGAGAAGCGGAGACGTGAGCTCTGCAGAGACACCAGACCAGCTGACCTCAGGATGGCGCTGCCGGATTGAGGGCTGAAACCAAACACAAGAATAACTGGTAAGAATATCAAGCGACTAAAGTGGCAGGTCAGAAAGGTGCAAGCCACTAATTTAAGACAAGTCCCTTAATGCCTAAATCTGCCTCATTTGCTTTTCTTGGTGGTTACCTGTCATTTTAGTTTAGAATTTTTAGAATACTTTAAATCACCAGGGTAAATTAGGGATATTTTCTTCATCAACCACCACTCCCTTAGCCCCTGATATGCTGATGATGCTATACATGTTTTCTATTAAAAATACAGCTCAGTAAAATCACAAGGGAGTTTCAAGGTGTCTTTATACACGGTATATTCTAAGAACAAAAAGGAAAACTTCATCAGGTTGTTTATAAATTCACTTATTCATTCATAGGTATATCATAATCAATTTAGTTCCACTGGCAAAAACTATCTATGTAGCATAAGTTATATAGTCCTGTAACATTAAAAAATTGCATTTTTCATTATTTCGGCTGGATGGAAGAAGATATGTTTATTTTGTTCTGAGGTTATTATTGCCAACAGTACAAATGAGTGTGACAGAATGTGTCTAGAGTTGCTTGTGTGTCTCTGTGTGGGAGGGGTTTCAGTGTTTTAGAGAGGAAAGTTATATTTTGAATCCTTTGTATTTCCTTTTTATGAGGAGTTCTCGAAGAACTCTGCAAACACCTCTGGGACTTTTGCTGACTCTTCACTTCAGGTGAAGTTACACACATATTTTCACTTACAGTAAGTGTCTCTCCAGCTTTGTTTGCCATCATCCTTAAAGTTCCAAACTTCCTACAAAACACTTTTACTTTGACATAAATAGGTCTTGTAAAAATTCATTTGGCAGCAGCCCCCATTGCTAACATGCACATTAACAGCAGTATTCCGAGGGGAGACGCATCTTCTTGAGGATTGTCAAGAAGTACATACACAGAACCAGCATTCAGTGAGTGCCATTGTTGTGCCCAACACGCTGCTGGGCAACAGGAATATGCCATATGGCACCAACCAGTCTGCACCTGAGAAACACCTGCTTTGGTCATTGTTAGTTGGTATGTATGGCATATTCAGATGAATATTTATTTAATAGGTACCTAACAATATAGTAATAAGTACTAGGAACTATACTAGTCTTAAGTTAGAAATATATGTATTTATAAATATTTATATTATATTAATAGATTGATATAGATATAGTGATATATAAATATATTAATTAACATACAATCATAAGCTAATATATATGCTTGTTAATACATAGTATATATTAATATGTAAATTTATTAATATATAACTGTATTAGTACATACATATTAAATATGAATATATTAATCAGCCTTCTGGGTGTTCACAGACAAGTAGGAAAGAGGGGAGCTAATGGAAATTCTCTCTGATAACTGTGTTAAGGGAAATATATCAAGATACCATGATAGTTCCCAGTAAGGATGATTACTTTTACTAATCAAAGAGCCATCAAAGAAATCCATACAAGCACTGTGCATGCCTGAGGCAATACTGCCAGACAAACAGGAAAGGCGTCCTTGATTTTCTCATTCATTTGGGCAGTGTTTCCTACCAATGCGTCTCAATTCATCCGAAAAGAATACCACCTTTAGACCACCCACCACATGCCTCTGTCTCTGGGCACAGTTACCACTTGGCATCTGCTGAGATGTGCAGCAAGGGTATTAATTACTGCTCACCATGTGATTAATGTGGCTGATAGTTCTTGATGAGGTCAGTGTGTTTGTGGATCTTAGATTAATGATTCCAATTTGACAGACAGCAAGCCACTAAATGGTTACCAGGTGGCAAAAATATTCTTACCCTGGGCAGAAATGAAGAGAGTAACATGGCTAAGAAATCAGCTCAAGGCAAGCTTAATTACTTGAAAATAGTTTTCACATATTTTTCCAAATAATCTTAAACAGAGATTCTAATTTGTCCCCATTTTTATTTTTAGGAAGCAAACCGACTTCTCAGTGGTTTCTACCAAAAAATCAAAGAAACTGTTTGAAGATGAAACGCAGATCTGAACTCACGAAGCTTGGTGAGGGCTGTATGGCGGTGTCCTGCTGCACGACTGTCGAGCCTTCAGATGGACAGAGCCACCCAAGTGCTAAGAAAGTTAACCTTATCGCCTACACGTTCAAACGTTTAGGTAAACTAAGTACATTTATGAGAGGCATTTAGCAGAAGACATTTCCTGAGATTCTTCAAGAAAATTCTATTAGCGTATTATCTTAAATGAAGTTCCTGCTTTTAAAAAGAGATGAAGAAAAAGAAACAAAAGTCAAGAGAAAATAATCTGGCAGAAGAAAACTGAATGGAACAGAGTTGTATTTCTGTTTCCACTCTAGTGAGAACAGCAAAAATCCTACACTCAACTCTCTTATGTCTTCCCCAGGACATTCATTTCTTATTTTTATCTTCCCCGCTCCGAGGATAGGGTCCAATACAGGGAGTGAAAATGCTGCCGAGTTATTTACCGACCAAATCTGGAGTATGGAGACTTAGCCTTGACATGTACGCCACTGGGAGTATAGGACCTCAGCTTCCCGAGTCCAGGTTCCTCTGCAAAGGGGCCGAGGGTCCCTGCAAGTGAGCACAGGCAGGCGGGATGTGTGAGGCCACAGCAACAAGGGAACGTACAGTCACTCTCCTTAAGGACCTTGATTCCGTTCCTAATGCAGGATGGCTGTCAGTGGGTGGGGATATTTTGTGTCCCAAGGACTAGAACGTTCCATCTCATGATGTGTTCCACTCAAAAATATTGGCCTAACTTATGACCCCTCCACTTATGCAATTTTTATCATCATATATATGTGGCTGCTAAAGTGACAATAAAATCTCATATCGTTAGCCAGAGTGATGCTTTTCACAGGTCAGTGAATGACATCATTCCTTTGCTAAGAGCCTACAGTGACTTTCCCATTTCCCTTTATCCCATTGGTAAAAGCCAATGTTCATGTAAAATCTGGCCCCCCTTATTTCTCTGGCCCCCTTGGCCCTCTCCGAGCCCTGGCAGACCTCCCCCGTCTCAGCTTTTGCACAGCCTCACTGTTCCCTCAGCCTAGAACCCTCTCTTTTCACTCCTTTCCTCTGGTCAAGTCTTTGCCCAAAGGAGACTTTCTCAACAACAAGGTGTGCCCCACCCACCCTTGTCCTTCTGCACTTCCCATCCTCCTTACTCTGTTTCATTTTCTGCGTAGCACTTATATAATGCTCTAACATGTTAGAGATGTGCTTATGTATTCGAGTTAGGGTTGACCTCACTCTACTAGAAGATCAATTCCATAAAGACAAGGATTTTTGTCTCTTGTTCTTTGCTGTACCCTCTGTTCTAAAGGAGTGCCTGACACAGAGGATGCATTCAGTATTGCCAAATGAATGGATCGATCAATCACAATGGCCTTTGTACATGGGGGCTGCACATAGGAACTAATAGGCATTAGAAAAACTTAGAGTTTAATTTCTTATTGGGATGGAAGAGTAAGGGCCACCAAGGAAGTCAAACTAAAAATTCTCCTTCCCTATAATTTATTATAAAAGATTTTCATCAGCATCCAATGAGCACTATTGGGAAGAACAAAACTTAGGAAGAAATGATCCTCCTCTTGAAAGCAGTTTTGAGGGCATGGGAACAATGACAAATGTCCACACGCACTGCAAGGACACCTACCAGCAAAGAGAGGCATCAGCCCAGACTTCACCTGCCAGGGCTTCAGGCCATCCCCACTGCAGGAGAACCCCCTCCACCACCCCATATGCATAAGAAAGTGCTAGAGGAGGGTCATGTTTCAGCCACTTCCAGCTGTCACTTACAGAACAGTTTTTAATACCCAACACAAACTTGTAAAAGCCTATATATATGAAAGATCTTGTGTATTTTCATAATCATTTTAATGTTTTATGATTTTTAAAAATGGATGTCCAGGAATAGCACATCAAATTATACCCTCATGCTTACGGAAAATAGAGGTTCAATTAACAGCAATTACCTTGACAGCACAGCTGTGTCCAGAAGCAAATCCAGTGAGAGGCAGAGCTGGTCAGTGTCCTTGGCAGGGTACCCAGGGCCCTAGACGGTGATGGACAGCCGTGGCAGAGTGTGCTCTAGTTCCTCATTCTCGGAATATTTGGGGCTTTTGGTATGTAAAAATGGCACAAGAATCTTTATTGTACAATTAACCATAAAAGCAAAAACTGCTTTTAAATTTCCTTGGAAACTGTTAAATCACTGTTAATTCAAAATTTAAATTAGTCATGTGTCATTTAAATCTATAACAACATTGAGTATACAATGCATCATTATTCCATGTCATTAAGAAAGAATAAAATGTCAATTATAATTGCAAGATGCCACTGATTATTAAATGCATCCTAATTTCAGAGATTTTTAAATGAGGGAAATGTCCATCTGAATCAATGATCCACTTACTAATATTTAGGGGAGTTATAACCAAGGTGGCCAGATATTCTCTTTCTAACATGGAAAAAATCAGAGTAAATGAATTACCTGAGTGAGCTACTATTTAATAAAAATGCCCTTGTGACATTAGAGATGATCAAACACTGCACCAGAGTCAAGAAAAAGCACAGACTGTCCTAGAGAGAAATACTTCTGACTTGCACGAACCCTACAATGAGTCATGGTCCACACAAACAAGATCTAGAAAAATTAGCCTGGATATAAAAGAAATTACATTTAAGGTACTGTCTTTCTAAGCAAATACTATGCTTCCAAAAAAAGTAGCATTATCTTAGGGTATTATTGGCTATTCTTGAATTCATCAAGTAATCGATTTTCTCAAATTGTTTTTAGTGGAATTCTGAGCTTTCGCAAAATGGCTTTGTCTAATGAAAATAGTCACCAATATGATCTTTTATATCCAATTCTTCTTCATGCTGTGTTCTAATGGGAAAATAGAAAATGTCATTCTCAAAATTGTTTTGACAAATAGCAGGTAAATCATAAAACATAAGCAAGATAATGCTTAAAATGGGAAAGCATTTGGCAGCCAAATAGCCAAGAAAGAAAAATGAAAACTATTAGTATGGAGACTGAAAGCATTTAAAGAATCTCAAGAATGCGTGACTAGATCCTTCAAAATGGGAATTATAAACAATAAGAAATGTCATGTAGCAATTTCACTTTATGTAGAACCTTGTAAGTAAATGTACCATTTGATTTAATGACGAAAATATGAAAAAGATAAACTGTTAACAAAATACAGTCTGCAGGAGCTTCTTTCAGGAACGGTGCGCACATTTTGCAGGGGGAGTCAATAGACAGGAGATTAAAACACATTATTCATCTTCCTCACAGCAGGGCCACCAGGCCTGCTGTCGCCAAACCTGTTACCTCCCGTTCCCTGATGGAGTTTCTCTAATAGGATGAGAGGAACGCAAGTGTTTAACTATTTTAACATATCAACAACAGACAATAAAAGCAGCTATTGAAACAAATGATGCGGCTTCCCACTAATCGAATATGCTTATGTTTTTAGACAGAAAGGCACCGATGCCTAAAATTTTCATACTGCCATAGGAACAGGGGTTTACCAATTAAAGGACAAATTACATGCAATACCAAATAGGTTTCTCAAACGCTTTGCCAGTCCCTCATACCGAAGTGCTTGCCATCGTCTACCAGGGAGTTTGTGTGTGTTCGGTTTCAATGTAAACTGAATCTAAACTGTGATTTCAAAAGTTTATCGCTTCCTGACTTATGTTGGTTCAAATGCAGCAAGGTGTCGAAATTACTCTAAGGTCACACTGCCTGGGACATGCACACAGAAACGGAGAGGTCTCTAGAATCCAGGAAACCTCTGTCTTTCTTGCTGTTGTTCTGCGAGGCACCCACAAAACAACAAAACTTCACATGGAAAAGAGAGCATTCATCCTACAAATGAACCACTTTGAAATTTTCATTGTTTTTTGTCCCAAATGAAAGGAAAAACCTCCATAACTCCCCATTTCTAAAGTTTCCTTTCCTTTCTCCCTGACCCATTCTTCTCTTTCATTGGGCTCCTTGTTCCTGAGCCTCCCTGTTTTCTCATCCAGTCTCCACTCACAGAGAACAACTTTTGCAGAGGAAGGACCTAACAAATCATTTCTTTTAGTAACACATGCATTTCAAACAGTGGCACGTAGGGAGGGACTAATGATGCATCACCTGCAGTGGGATTTCTGGAGATCTTTTTAGGTCCTCCTTTAGTGCGAAGAAGGGCTAAGCTCAGCCTCCTCTATGCTTTTTGCACCGAGTCAAACCACGTATCACATTTCACATGCACAGCTATGTTTCCCTCCAGGTTTCATTCTGAGGTTTCATTCTTAATCCATAATTAAGAGTTTTGCAACAAATGATAGGATTTTCCAGAATAAATATAAAAAAATATTCACACATACTCATAAAAATATTCAGAAAACCTTGTTCAGTACAAAAGGAGTTTGAGATTATAGAACAATTACCAACTTCAGTGAGTAAATCTACAGAATTTTGCAAGTAGTTATTATACAATGTTTTCATGCTATCTAATCAGTAAGAGCTAATGAGAAGAAAAGAGCAGTCTTTCATCAAGCCTGAAGTACAATTTTTACTATCATATCCTTCAGAATAGGGACTGTAGCCTCAGGGCACCTAAGAACATGTGACCAATGGCAAAAAGGGAAAGAATTCTGTGGTTTACAATATTTTAAACTCAGAATACTAATTAGAGCATGTATTTTTGGTCAAAATTTTTCTTTTAAGTAGGGATAATGTGCTCCAATTTGTAGCCACAATTCTGGATGTTCGGGGAAGAAGGAGGGAGGAATAATGAAGAGGAGGAAGGGGAAAGAGAGAAGGAGGAGGGAGGGGAGAGCTATGCTTTTCTGTCCTATGACAAACTCTTCCCCCACAGGGAATAAGAAAACTGGCCAAGACAACAAAGTCCATTGTTAAATTCACACTAGGGTATGAGGCAACCACCAAGGTTTCTTCACTGAAACAACTTGGCCCCAAGATTAATCTCAATGTCCCCAGCCCTAGACACACCTGGAAGGTTTAGCTGAACTGATGCCCTGAAGCTACCCGGAGATGGTGATGGGATTGGCCTGGGGTGCATCAGAGTACAAGGAGATTTCAAAGCTCCCTGGGTGATCTGCACGTGCTGATACTCAGTGTTCATTAAAAGACAGAAGACCGAGCTATTCCGGACACCAGGTTAAACTGATTGCACTTGATTGAGCCCCAGCTTCGGCAGGAACCTCACCTCCTGTTGAATCTTCATAGCCTCCTCCATCTCGACTCAGTGACCGCAGACGCGAGATACCCTTTCTCTCCCCGCAGTAACCAGCCAGAAACGGGCTTTCAGTGACACCCAGACGGCCCAGGGACGAGGCTGCCACCTGGTGGCCTTCCTGGGTGTCTCCTCTTTTTAAGGAGAAATGTGAATGATTAATCATACTCTCCCACTTTATTTACATACTAGAAATAGGCTTAAATATTCCCTGCAATGGGAGGTGGGGAGGGGGTGTCTGTGGTGACAGGCAGAACCTGAAGAGAAGGCAGAGCCAGCCCTCTGTGTAGATCAAATGGCACAGCTCGCCCTCAAAGTTGGCCTTGGCCCAATAGCTTGGTTAGAGTGTCATCCTGCTACACCAAGGTTGCAGGTTTGCTCTCCCGTCAGGGCCCATACAAGAATCAACCAAATCAATGAATACATGAATCAGCGGAACAACTAACCTAATGTTTCTCTTTCCTCTCCTTTCCTCTTTCTTTCAAATCAATGAATAAAATTAACAACAAAAAAAATCATTCACTCACCCATCCCTCCTTCCAAGGTCTTTGAGGAGAGTGTTCAGCCCAAATGGGTAAGAGTTTTGTTACAAGAAGGATCTAGCATGGAGGTTCTCAAGTTCATTACAATTGCCTGGAGGGCTTGTGAAAATCCGTCTTGCTGGGCCTCCGCTCCCTGGGTTCCCCATTCAGCTGATCCGGCTTTGGGTTTGAGAGTTTGCATTTCTGACAAATCCCCAGGTGATGCTACTGGTCCAGTAACTGCACTTTGAGAAACACTGGACACACTGGCAAAGATTAGTTCATTGTTAACAATAATCTGAGATCCTTCTGTCCTCCCAGTCAGCTGAGGAGACAGGACTGGGTGAAGGGTCCACAGACGGGGGCAGCAACCAGGGTCAAAGGATGGTGTCACTATGAGATTGCTCCTGGATGTCAGTGGCGTTATATCACGCAAACAAAAAATACCTGCAGAGAAGTGGTCTGAAGGGATTAAACAGTACAAATTGATAGTTACAAAATAGTCGAGAGGGTGCGAAGTACAGCACAGGGGATACAGTCGATACATTTGTGGTAACTGTGTGTGGTGCCAGGCAGATTCTAGAAATAGCAGTGGGAACACTTTGCAAAGCGTATGACGGTATAACCACTATGCTGTACACCTGAAACCAATACAAAATAATACTTAAAGTAAGATGTAATTGAAAAATAAATAATAGAAAAAAGAAGTGGTATGAGTGGGGACTGGACAAAACATGCCTCTTCACTGCTTTGCCTAGTATTCCCCGGGGGCCCTGGGAAACACTGCATGCTCTCTTACCTAAATACCAAATCATCCCAATCCATTTTGTTTCGCAGGGAGCAGACCTAATTCACCATCTAAATGGACAAGCTACAACAGATCTCAAACTGAGGATTTTATAGACAGTGACTAAAGATATATTAGTTTGCATTCCAATAGCGCCATCTAGTGAACTTTTGTTTTACATGAATCAGCCTAAAACAGAGGTGGTTTGCTTTTGACAGGAACAGGCCACATCCTTTGCTAATTATGACACAACTGAGAAGGGCAAGTAAGCAAAACAGTACGTTGTGGCTGTGTGAAAGACACTTTTGCAATTTTGCATAATATTTTGTATGAAAACAGAGCAAAGCCATTACCTGAGGAACTTGCATACACAGAGAGAAATGTGTACACATGGCTTTTGTAGAGAAGTCTGGTAACAGGTCGCAGAAATGGAAAAATTTTATCAAAACAACATGTCAGCATGCTGTATTTACATGCTAAAACCTCAGATCTCCCCAAAACAACTAATAAGTTGTTATGAAAATACGAGTAAAAGAGCTCATGTTCTGTGTCAATGTAAAATGATTCACACAAGCACATACCTTAGAGTTAAACAAACTGAATTCTCTGCTCTCTACTGCGGAGCCCAGGAAGAGACAGAGTAAGAAGGAAAAAAGATGCTAACCTGCTGCTGTTAGCCCTGAGAAGGGATCGAAAAGGAAAAAATTCAAAATGTTAAAAGTCTGCTTCACTGGCCGCAGCATGTTAAATGCAAAACTCTTTCCTAGGTGAGCTAATAGGTTAAGGGTACCTACCTGCTGAACATAAGTTAAACATTAACAAGAAGCATTTTTTTCTCTAATCACTGCTTCAAATAGGATTGGCTGACTGCTGCATTCACACTTCTGAGTGTCTCAGGCAGATTCCACTGATGTCTGATCATTTTTGTGACTCATGAAACTAAAACTTTGCCTATTCCAGGCTGGTGAAACTGATGACCTCAGACTCCAGTGGCATGAGACCAACCTGGGAACTTGTTAAAACTGCAGATTCTCAGGCCCAAGTCAACATCTGTCATCCGAAATTAGTGCACAGTCTCCCCTTCTGCTGTTCAATTGTGGTGGAGCAACTAACACACAAATGCCTTGATACCTCCCTGCTTGGTCCCAAACTATTCCTCAGGTATTTTTATAAATATTGTTGCTAAAACTGTACCTAACTCATATTTCCTACCCTAAGTAAGATTTCAGTGTGTCCAGTTTTAAAATTATATTCAAGAAAGCATATGTAATTCTATAGAGAACCCTGTATATATTATATTTCAGTACCTTCAACTAAGGTTTTGTTCAATTGTATTTCTATTTCTCATATCAAGAATCCCTGTTCTCATAAATCTTCATTGAATTGCATAGATACTCAGTGCCCTGCTTTGGAGGAAAGATAAGTATTTTAGGTGGGTTTCCCGAGAGGCAGACTCTGAGATGACAATTCCTGAGCAAGTGATTTATTAAGAGGGTGCTCCCAGGAGAAATCAGGAGAGGATTAAAAAGCAGACAGGGAGGAAAGCCACTCAAGGATGTATTTCAGACCAAGTCCCAAAGAGGGTAGTGTCAACCTGATCCCACAGGAAACTCTGAAATGTATCCAAACTAGAAGCGGTGGAGCTGGGCTTTCATATTCACAGGCCTGCTGTTAGGAGAGACGGAGCCCGATGTTGGCCAAGCAAACCACGTTCAGAGGTGCTGACCATGGAAGACCAGCCGTGCCAAAGCTGCGGCGGTGGGGTGGCCAAACAAATGTGTGAAAGGGATACAAGGGCACCTGGGTAGAACACCAACAGTTTCCACTTCCATCAGCATAAAGCTTGTTTCCTCTTGATTGGCCTATTACGTTCTAGATAAGTAACAAGAAAATGGATACCAATATTAAACCAAACACAGCCAAGTGCAAGGTTATGGCACAGATGAGGCACATTGCAGCAAACCTTGCTGCACACTGACATCAGTTGGGGATCTAAATATACTGATGCCTGACTCCTGCCTGTGGGCATTCTGAATTATTTGGTATAGAGTACAACCCAGGCATTGGAATTTAAGGCCCTCCCACCTCCAGATGATTTTAATCTTCAGGAAAGTGTTTGAGCCACTGATCCAAGGCAAGAGAGACCAGTGAAAATTGTTTGACTGGGCAAGAAACATCGGGAAAAGGGTGAGGCTAAAACTGGGTCATGAAAGATGGTTAAAATTCGAGTAACAAGAAATAAAAGAGGCAGACATTACTGGCAAAAGACGTAGCATGAGTTCAAGGGCAAAAATTAGCATGACTAATAAAAAAATAAGGAAACCAACTTGAAAAGTTTTTCCTGAGACTGGTAAAAATTAAGGTCTGAAAGGTTTGATAAAGGGAATCTCTACTACAGTTGGCCCAGAAGTCAAGCAAATATTTTTGAACTTGACCCAGTGGGCAACCACTGTAGATTTTTGAATAGAGGAGGAAAATGATAGAAGTGGTGTTTGAATAAAAGTATTCCGCAACAACACAGAATACAGATTCAAACAGCAGGAGATTTGAGCTCCTGAGGTCTGCTGAGAGGCCATTTCAGTAATCCTGGCATTTGATAGGGTCTTCACGAGGGCAGTAGCTGTCAGAATTGAAAGGAAGGCACAAATAAGGAAAGGTTTTTTAAAGCAAAGAGAGGTCTTGGAGCTTGGATATAGAAGCCAAAGAGAGGAAGGAATTAAAGATAAGTCCAAACTTAATAAGCGATTATAAGTATTAGCGGATGTGTTTTCTCCACATGTATGTTAACACCCTGACCCACTTTCAGCAGGGCCAGGGCACACGAGGCAGACCTGGCTCTCTTTTGAACGTCAAAGAGAGATTTTTAAAAATCCACCAAGTCCTTTGATTTAAATTAAAATTAATCATAATAATAAAGCTCCATTATGCATATAGCAGAAAATTTTAAAGGAGAACTGTTAAAAAGCTGTGTTCAGCCCTCCCTCCATGCACACTCTCCCTGGAAAGGAAGGAGATAATTAGGAGGGAAGAAGGGAGCTTAGACACTCAGAGTGAGGGCTTTGAACACTGTCCACCCTTACCCCTCTGACTCCGCCACACTCATGAGTGCTGTGGATCAGACCGAGTCAGAAACATGTACAACTCTGCTTTATCCCTAGGGGTCCGAGGAGGGTGTGAGACTGTATCCTCCTTTTCATTTACCGTGATGGCAGCAGGGGCTTGTGATGCCGCAGGCACACATTTTGATGATGGTCCTATATTTTGACGGTGCTGGAGAAGAGATCCTCAAACAAATGAAGTCATTTGAGAGTTGGTGGCCCAAAGGGGTGTCAGAAATGGTAATGAAAAATTATGGCAGCAGAATGTGACACCGGACCCTCAGTTTCCACGTTGTGTGGTGCCCAAAGACATCTTAGTAAAAGCAAAAATTGATGCTGACAACCAAGAAGGATGGCAGGAGGATTATGCATCTCAGCCAATGGCAGCGCGGGGCAGATGAAGCCCAATGAAGCCCAGGACAGGGACCCCTCTCCGCCAACAATGCACCTCTGCAGTGAAAGGAAAAAGAGCAGAAAATATTTTATATAAAAATATATAACATAATAAATATGTGTATATAAGTATGTATGTATTAAAATATAAATATTAAACATGAATGACTGGGAGCTCACTGAATTTCATTGACTTAAATAATTAAGACATCTTGAAAATGACTGAGTTTTCCCAGAAGTGATTGGGTCGCTTTGTTACTATGAAAAAGAGGGAAAAATACTGTATAATTATATTTTCATTATAGAAAGATAAAGAATGTTACATTTCACACAACTGCATTTTCACTCTTTGAAGACCATATTGACTTCATGAGGTTTTGAGCTAAGATGACGGGGAAAATGTGGCTCCAAGATGATGAGCCTGGCTTGGAGGCACATCAGGGTTAAGTAACAAGACAGGCAGGAGAGGAGAGTCTGTAAGTCGATGGAATGCAGCACAAGAGCCAGGCTAGAGGAGAAAGGTGAACTTAAAGATTAATTCAGTGGTCACTGGAATGGAGGTGATCATTTAAACCTGGGTAAATGTGCAAAGAAAAGCACATCAGTAAAGCCGTGAACTTCTAAACCACTCTTGTCAGACATAAAAGTGAGCTTGGTATTTTAAATATCAATGTAATTACTCAACTATATAAAGGGACACAACACAAAATGTACACATTTTTCCTGTCTTTTTCACTACTTGATTAAACTGAATAAATCAGAAGAATTTAGTAGGCCTATTTTTTTTCAACTATTTCATATATGTATATACTTTAAGGTTTTCAAATATAGACACATAGAACAGAAAGGAGATCTCAGAAATAAAGATGTGATTGCTGAGACACAACAAAGGCCTAGAGATAAGGTGGAGGAAATTTCCCAGAATACAGAGCAAAAACAAAACAAACAAAAACTCAGAAGATGGGAAATAAGAGAGAAATGACAGGTGGTACAAAGGAGTCTCTGGAACTGCAACCTCTGAAATAATATGAGTCAGAGACAGAAAAAAAAAGAGAGAGAGAGAAAAGAGAAGGGAAGGGAAGGAGAAGAGGAAGAGAGAAAGGAAGAGGAAGAAGAGGAGAGGAGAGGGAAGAATGAAAATTATCAAAGAAATGATAAAAATTTCCCAGAGTAGGATCTGCAGTGAATAATATTTACATATTTGCTGTATGATAATCTGTTTATTGATTTTTATTTCACAGAATCAACCCATTAGCAAGTCACAGATAATGTCATTTTAATTCTAGGATAGAGTAAAAGTTCCATGAGCCTTGACAATGTTTACACTGCAATGTGACATCTCTGATCTGAGAGGTCGAGACGAGGAAGAAACCTGGTGGAAGTGTGGGCACCCAGCTGTCTTCACATTAAATAGCATAGAGGGAGGAGCAACTATTTCAAGGTCAAGATAAAGTTTTCAGAATATTATTAAAAGCCCTAATGGTAACCAACGGACCTAGAAATAAGATTACACGTGACTGAACATGGGAGGCAGAGAAGGTGGAGAGGGGAAACACAGTGTGACTGAGCACCACTCCTGTGCCAGGTAGCCTCTGGGAGGCCCAGCAATCCCAGCCTCCCGCTGTTGCAATCCTTGGTGCAATCCCACCCTAACTCCCTTTTAACACATAGAACACAAACCACCTGATTAAATGTCACCTTCTAAGTTAGGTTATAAAGAGGTTTGGCTCCACAGAAGGCGGGCTCTCTCTCTCTCCGCCCCCCTCTCTCTCCCTCTCTCTCTGAAGGACAATAGCTGCCATGCTATGGTTGTCCACATGACAAGGAACCAAGGGAGCCTACAGCTTCGAGGAAATGAGTCCGATCAACAACCATGCACGGGAGCTCAGAAGCAGGCCGTCCCTCAGCTGTGAATTCAGATGAAAACGCAGCTCCTGCAGACCCTTATGGGACATGCTAAGAATAATGATTTGGCTAAGCCATGCCCAGATTCCAGACCAAGTGACTGTGCCATTAGTATGCTAATAATTGAGTCACTGATGTAGAAGAAAAGCCAAAGAAGCTGTCCAAAAATGTGAAAAATATGGGCAAAAGTAGGAAAATTATTAATAATCATTAATTATTAAAAATAACAGACTAAAAAGTCCAACTTCAGAAAATAGGCATTAGTTGCAAATTAAAACCATGATAAGATACCATCTCACACCTACCACAATGGCTATCATCAATAAATCAACAAACAACAAATGCTGGCGAGGATGTGGAGAAAAGGGAACCCTAGTGCACTGTTGGTGAGAATGCAGACTGGTGCAGCCACTGTGGAACACAGTATGGAGTTACCTCAAAAAATTAAAAGTAAAATTACTATATGACCCAGCAATCCCACTTCAGGTATTTACCCAAAGAAATTCAAAACACTATTTTGAAAAGACATTTGCACCCCTGTGTTCACTACAGCATTATTTACAATCGCCAAGATACGGAGGCAACCTGTGTGACCATCAACAGACAAATGGATAAGGAAGAGGTGGTACATATATACAGTGGAATATTGCTCAGCCATAAAATGAATAAAATCTTGCCGTCTGTGACAATATGGATGGACCCAGAGGGTATTATGCTAAATGAAATAAGTCAAAAAGAGACAAATACCGTATGATTCCACTTACATGTGGAATCTAAAAATCAAAATAAACAAGCAAACAAAACAGAAACAAACTCCTACATAACACAGATCAAACTGATGGTTGCCAGAGGGGACAGTGATTGAGGGAATGGGTAAAAAGGGGGAAGGGATTAATATGTACAAATTTCCAGTTATAAAAACAGTCACAGGGATAGGATCAATAATATTGCAATAACTATGTGTGGTGCCAGGTGGTACTAGACTTACCGGGGTGATCACTTTACAAGTTATATGTCTAATCACTGTGTTGTACACCTGAAACTAATATAATATTGTAAGTCAAGTGTAATTGAAAAATCTGAAGAAAAAGAAAAATAGGCATTTGCAAGGACATATGAGAACAAATGGACTCAAAACAATAACCAATGAAGACAACATTTTCCTGGACTATAAAAAAAGATCTTAGCCTGTAGTTCAAAAGGGCTCAGGAGGTTGCACATAACACAGATGAACAGAGAGCCATGCTTAGAAATCACCTGGATAAAATATACAGTTTCAGAGACAAAGGGGAGAAAGTCTATACACATTCAGGAAGAATATATGGAATCGATATTTGAAATCATCAGTAAGACTCATTCTCCTCTAAGACACTGGCCACTAAAGGGTGAAGCCGTGGTACACAGCTCTGGAGAGAAGGGACTGTGTTGTGAGGTTGTTCGTGTGCCAAAGCCACTGACCAGCAAAGGGCTATGAAAACTAACAACCCACTAACTCTTGTCTTAAAAAACAGGCAAAAATAAACTCTACCCAACTGAATGGTCAATAAAAATACTTATTTGATAATAAGAAAAAGGGGTACAAAAGGTCTTTGGAGAAACATTGATATCAGTTAAATATGTGGGATGAAATCTAAACAAAAAATTAATATTCATCTGGTATGAAAAGGAAATGTAAATTCCTTATCATTTATAGCAAGAGATTGAAAAGTGATTTCATTTTTATTGAATTTGATAAAGACACTATGTTCTAGAATTTTTTTTGAAAAAGTAGACTAGAACCAGTAGAAGAGTTTATCAGTTAACTTTTACTGTGTGGCAAACTACCCCACTGGGCTAAAACAACAGCCACTTATTTAGCACCTGATTCTGTGGGTAAGCAACACAGATTGTGTTCAGGGGACCCACGAATGTTCCTGTTCTCAGCGGCCTCACTACCGCATCTGAGGTCAGCTGCCAGGTGGGCTGGGAACCAGCTAGCTTAGAATGGTCTCCACTGGGACAGCTCGCCTTTGGTCACATGTGTTCCAGCATGACAGCCCAGGATTTTTCACGTGGCAACAGAGTGAAGCTTCTAAACGAGCAATTGGAAGCATGCAAGACCTCTGGAGGTCCAGCCTGGAACATGATTACACTTTCACTACATTCTGTTAGACAAAGGAAATGACAGCCCAGACTTGAGAGGGGGAAAAAACCTAAAAACAAAACAAAAAGAAACTAACACTAACTCCTGATGGAAATTCTGAAAAGGGGCATGAAGATGGAAAAAAATGATTATGACCAATTTTCCAATCTACCACAGCCTGATGTCTGGCCATAATTATTCATGGTCTCTACAATCATTCACATTCTCTTGCAAATATACTCACCTCCCTCTGAGACATTCCAAAGTCGAATCAATGCATTGTGCTCTAAATTCAGTATCTTGAGAGCTCCACCTGCTCTGGATGCAGTTCCTCTTGACCTAGAGACTTCTGACCTAAAAAGCCAAGGCACCTGTCCCTGTACAAACTACAGTAGTGAAAAACAGCTGGATAACCTCGACAGACACTCCCAGTCAAAAAAGAGAAGGATCCTCGGCAGGTAACAGACACCGTCTATAGAAACTATGATATCCATCCAAGCAAATGTTCCTGTATCCTAGTCAGAGGCAGGAAATGTTCTTGATTAAAGGTGCAGTACAGATCAATCCTTGCAAGTAGCTTCTCAGCAAACTGTTCATCATGACCCTCGGCCCCACCCTCTAGATGTTCCTTCCTTTTGAGCCCTGCCCCACCGCCATGAGCCCAAACCTGCTCAAGGTCACATGGTCCTACTGCCTATCACCAGGGCTGAGAGCCAGACAATCCCCCCGTGGGGGAGCCACCCTGCAAACCCATGAAGGGGTCCAATGGAGCTACTGAAGTTCACCCTAAATAGCTGGCCCACTGAACCTTGAGTTTAGTAAGTACTGTTTTAAGCTACTTAATTTTAAGGTTGGTTCATTACACAGAAATATGTAACTAACTCATAAAATAAGTCATGGCAATGCAATGCACAACATGATGACTGTAGCTAATAATACTGCACTGCATATTCAAAAGTTGCTAAGAGCATACATCATAAAAGTGCTCATCACAGGAAAGAAGACTGTAACTATGTATAGTGACGGATGTTAACTAGACTTAGTGTGGTGATCATTTTGCAATATATATAAATATTGAATCATTATGTTGTACACCTAAAACTAATGCAATTATATACTAATTACACCTCAATAAAAAACATTTAAATTTGAGGACATGCATCCTGTTTGGCCCAGCAGTTCCACCTCTGTGAGTGCACTTGAGTGAGCTGCCAGCAGCTCTGGGTGTGCATTGTTATCATAGCAAAAACCTGAAAACAACGTAGACATCTGCCATCCACAGAGTAAGTAGGTTGGGGTATATTCATTACAGGCTTTGAAATTAAAAAATAATTACTTCTATATCACGACTAAATCTTGAAAACACTGTTGGATGAAGAAAGCAAACAAAAATCCAACTATCTATATTTGTATTAACTCCTAGTTAATATGTTAAAATTAAATTTAAATGAATGCCTACATTTTAGCTGTTTAATTAAACCCTGAACTCTTTTGATGTTTATTATGAATGTTTCACACATTTCAGTAAAATCAAATCAAAATAATTCATTGTTCATACTCCTGGAAGACACTGGGATCTAAAAATAATTGAATTCCTTGCTTGCAAAGATACTCTTATTTATAACTGAAATTACAGTGTATAGAAATTCAGTAGATACAATTAATGGGAGATAAAGGATTCTTTAAAAAGAAGTTCAATAAAGTGAAAATGTCATATACAAGAAAAGCTCAATATGAAAGTTTAAAAAAATAAGTAAATAAAAGAAGACCCAGCACACTGAGAGAAGACAAGCAACCAAGAAGTGTTCAAAGAATGTCTAAGAGCTTAACCTCCCTGACCTCAGCATAGCAGAGAAGAAAATAAAACTTATTTAACATTTCTTGGGCTCCAGGATGTATTGTGCATTGAAGGAACACAAGATAAATTATTTAGACTGTTTCAACCAAGATTGGCAAAACCCCAAGCTGTCATAAACAGGGTTTAAAAAGCTTGATACTGCATAAATAATTTATAGTTTCTAAACTAGAAAAGTTCTAAATTTGAAACCCTGCATTGAATAGAAGACTCCGTATCAACCACAGAGCACTCATCTGCCATCAGGAGCTGACTGAGATACTTTATAAAAAGGTCACCATCATAAATAAAGCACAATACTTCTTCTCTTATTTCCTTTTTTTGCAGAAATGTAAACTGCACAGGATATTGAAGGGATACACCATAGCAATTTTTGAGTAAAGAAGAAGAAGAAAAATGCTCCCTATGTGCTCTATATTTATTATGTGAACTGCATGCCAAATTACCCTGCATTTTTCTTTTTATAGAAGGATTGGGTCAATTCTGTAACTACCCAAGTTCTATATCATAAAATATACCGATGACAAATGTGCTTTTAAAGTGAAGTGAGAATTGCAAATCCCTCGGGAGGAAATCTGATTACACAGTATTTCTCAATTATTTTAAAAATGTTTTATCTTTTATATTTTCTTGCCCACAACTAATGTCATAATTTTTTAATAACTTGCCTTTAAGAGGTGAAATGTACCCAAAGCATTGAATTAGGTTTATATGGAAGGATATTTCTTCCCGCATTCATGTTTCACTGGTTTATAAAACAATTTACTTAGAGTACATGATGAAAATAACAAATACAACTGACAAACAGTTATGTCTGGGTTCAGGAACAGTGTGTTTCATTCTCAGGAAGCAAACACAAAGGCCTCAGGACACCTGCTGAGAGCTGGCCTGCGCTGGCCCAGGCACTTCACCAGGAAAATAAGGAGCACCAGCTGCCTGGCAAGTCCACTAAGTGGAGGTCAGATAAGAACACTTCCACGCAGTATCAGAAAAATAGCTACGACCTACGCAGTGTTCACAATGGCTCTTGCATTGTGCCCAGTGCTGTACTGACCGTCTGTCCGATTTAAATGTATCAGCAGGCAGTGAGATGTGTTCACGTGATAATGTTCCCAACACACAGGCTGATTAACTAATCTCTTTTTTCAAGAGTGATCAAGGAAGACTTTCTAGAGTTCCTTTGCATTTAAAACCCTGCATAATTCCACTCCAAATAACCTGACCAAACTTATCTTCCATCACTTTCCTATCTGTACCTGCTATGCCAGCAAGACCATCTAGCCACCATCCTCACAACAGCCCTGTGCCCACCAGCAAAGTGGTTAAGGGAGAGCTTGGAACTCATACTGCTGGGGTTGTCCCCGGACTCTCCACTTAAGGTGTTGAGACTTCGTAAGTCAGTTTCCTTATTTGGCATAACAATGGGAATCATACAATAATGAAGATCATACAATTTCTACCTCAGCGGTGAGATATTGCCTATAAAGAATCAGTTCAATGCCTGGCACATAGTAAGTGCTCAATAAATATTGCCTATAATTGTTTTAAAATACTGTTCATTTTTTTAAAAGTTTGAGAACTGATGGGCACTTTCTTCCATTTTTTTCTGTCATTAAAGTAGAATGACCTTGAAATGACTAACTAGCATTTGTTTTATGTAATAGAATACATATTTTTAAAAATATGTCTAAACCCCTGGACTAATTTACAGCATTCTCAGTTTTTTAAAAAATGACTAAAATAAAAATATACATTTATGTTTTTTGAGTCTGATGTGAGACACTAATATTTTGCCTAGTGTCAAGTAAGCAGTCAAAATATAGTCAACCAAGTATTATATTTCCATGTGCTTACTGCTGCAGCAAGTGCTGTGTATGAACTATCTCATTCAGTCTCCAAAAAACAATGAAGTAGTGTTAGCCTTTGTTATGTGAAGAAAATGAAGCTTAGAGTCCTTATCAACGTGCCCAAAGTCACACAGCTGGTGAGCGGTGGAGTCAAGATTTGAACTTAGTCTAATGCCAGGGCTAAACTTCCCAGTATTCCTCACTGCTGAAAACAAAAACTGGCAAAGGCTCATAAACTGAAATTAGAGAGGTCCTGCCCCATACTCAAGGCTGCAATTCCTGCCGATAATGTCCCCTACGTCCCTATGCCAAGTGCTCCTGTCATGGGAACGCGGGTGCTTCTGTGATGGACTGGGAGGAACAGGGATCTGAGTCTCGGGAAGTAATGGAAGTTTGGGATGTTATCAAATGTTTGTGAAAGCGTTCCTCTCTGAGAGAGTTCTGTTTTAGAACAGATAGTGCCTGATTCTCGTGGCTTGAGGGATGCTGAGAACAACAAAAATTTCCTAATAATCTGCTAGTTAATATCCTACACTGTAGGGGCCCATAGTTATGGTAAAGGGGATGGAGTAGGGAATAGATCCTGATTAGCTAACCATTATTAAGCTTTTAATTATAATTATAATTGTGTATTTATTACTACTACTATTGTTCTCATCACCACTCTTGGGTCTTTTTTAATGCCATCTCCTCCTCACTCTCAGCCACCAACATTTTCTACCACTTAAGTAAATCTACAAAATATACCCCATCCCACCCCAGGCAGGCAGCTTTTCCAGACTCTACTAGCTCACTGCAATTGCTCCTGGATCTGAATTCTCATAGCAGTTATTGTCCCCATCACTTTTCACATTGCTAGTTGTTTTATATGTGCACTTGACTTATTTCTGTTTATACAGAGGTTATAAACTCCTTGAGAACTGCATTATGTCTTATATATCTCATCACCCTCAGTATCTTCCTTATAAAACACAGTCAACCAAAATATATTGCTTTTCTACTGAAAGGAGACATAACAACAGTGCAGCAGCACCGAGAAACCAATTAGTCTTAGGCTCTTTCTTACACACTCTTGTGACCCACACACTGAGGAAGAGGACAAGGTGGCTGCACCAGTTGTGACGGAACACGGGAGGAACTGAGGCAAGCTTACTCACCGAAAGGGTTCAGGATTTCGCTCTGAGGTCCTGAGAGAAGAAATTTCAGTCATTCCATTCTTAACACAAACAAACAATCCCAAAATGAAGAAACTAAGTCTTGACAGAGCTCTGATTTAGTCATGCTGGAGACCCCTCAATTAGGAGTTCCGTGGCCTGCACAGGTTACAGTTCCAGGACTCAGATGACCATGAAGCACAATGTCGTGTTGTCTAAAAACACACACCGAGGAAAACAACATTCAAACTTGTTAGCTCACTTCTCTCTAAAAGCAGAGCTGATCAGTACCAGAGTTGAGATGAGAATGTGGGCCTCATTTCTTATATTGTCTCTCCTTAAGCAATGTAAAAATGATTATTTAAAAAGGTTTTATTTTCATTTTATAAGACTTGCCTCATGATGACATTTGAAGAAAATGTTAGTGCACCGTTAGAGCCAATGTAGGATTATTTAAAATAGAATCAAGATCATAAGGTTCTGCCACAGGTTCCCTTTCCCCTCACCTAGGGCCTTGCTATTTTAGCAAAAGATACAATTTTAAGAATTACTTTTTAAACATAAGTATTTTACTTTAAACCTTCAGCAAAGATTGGTGGAGTATTTTAGTTTTTGTATAATTACAAATAATATTTTCCTGTTTTTTTAATTCCAAAATACATTTAAGGTATTTAAGAACAATCTTCTAAATGATGAACTGTGGTGGAAGAAGAAGACAGAAACTGCACCACGGGAAGCACCGTCACCACGGGGAAGAGAGGATGAGAGAAGTCCATCCTCACGGACAGCAGAGGACGCAGATTACTAGTGCTGATGTTTCAGACAGCCATTTTGGGGGTAAGCCTCTCTTTTAACAATAGTTTTTCAAATTTTACTTTTAATTAAAAAAAATTTAACTTTTCACTGAAAAATACCCATGTTCACTCACCTGGCAGGGCAGATACCATGGTCACGATAGTGGTTTTCCCAGGCCCAGACTTACCCGCTGCACTCCAGATGCGCTGACCCCTGCGACTTCCCCAAATGTGGGACCCTTGACTGCATTATTTGTGGTAATGGGGGACTGCTCTCCCCTAGGGAACAAAGGAAAAATACACATTTAGAACAATCTTGAGGGATTTCCGAGAGGCACAGCCTGTCTTGGAGTCATTCTCAGACACCTCCTCCGCCTCACCGCAGTCCCCCAGCCATTTGTCCGCAAGTCCTGCTGCTCCTCCCAGAGCCAGCCTGCGCCCCGACCCAGGTCCCTCTCCGCAGCCGCTTCCCCATTCCCAGTCACCATCACCTGTCATCTCTGAACTAAGAATATTGCTTCTTTTAAAATTTCCCTCCTTGGTTGTGGGTATTTAACTTTTCCTTATGGAATTTCTTGCCATGTTTTTAAACAATATGCTTATATTGCTACTTCTTTTGTGTCAGCTTTAGATAACTATTTACTTGCTAAAAGAAAATTATTTCAATCTCCTATACTGCACACACACACTTTTCCACTCTGTATGCCCCCATTATAGTTAAAGTTTTTGACACAGATACATATTAAATGTTATGCTATTGTGATTTTGCAAATCTTACACACAGCTGAGCCTATGATCATGTTTTCTTTCTTGACTATTTTTTGTTTACCCTGAGTCAATGGATTCATTTTATCAGTAGACATTTTTATTAATTTGTCTCTAAAAACACAGCCCAAAATGTGACTTTCTCTTCAACAGATTCAAACATATCAGGTAATCTCTGCATTTCCTCTTGTCTTTTTTTGGAGAAATTACTCTTGAAGCCTTTTACTTAGCCTTCTTCCAGACTGGCTGCTGTCTCAGCCGACAGCACAGCTGACTGCAGTCCATCGGTTTTCCACCACCTTCATCCTAGAAATTTCCTCGGCCACTTCTCACTGTTGGAAGCCTTATTTCCAATAACACTTGATCGATCATTTGGCTCAATATAGAATTCCAAGAAAAGTCCTATCTCTCTCTTTTTTTTTTTACTCTATTTTCTGGAGATTTCTCAATCCTTCTAATACTCGTAATGGTTTTTTAAAATTTTCTGTTCTGACCATTTTTTTTCTCAGGGGCTCTTTTTATTCTCCAAAGTACTTTTATTTATACCTTCCTTTGCTTGTGCTCTGCATTAGTAATGTTAAATAAAATCTGACTCTCCTCCTGTTGCAGACAGAGGGAAGACTTCCCCATTGCTTAAGCTAGCATGGCCATAAGTCTTACTTTGGCCAAATAATTTGAGAAAAATCTACTTGTGCCATTTCTAAGTGGAAGTATTTGAAGGCAGTGCTCTAATCCTTGGCCACTCTTTCTTATTTCAGGGATGGTAAAAGTATGTATCTGTAGGAGGATCAAAACAGCTTGGAATGCTGAATCCATGGAAGATGGCCGCTTGAGAGAGACACCGGGACCAGCAGCAGACCTTGAGGGAACAAGTGACAAAAATTTAGTTGTGTTTAGGGACCCAGATTTGGGGACTGTTTATTAACCCAGTATAACTTACACTAGCCTGACTGATTCAATCATTGATACCACAAGTGGGGTGGTACCATTAACAATAAGCATCCAATATATAACACTGATTTAATTCCTGGATAGCAGGTGCTGAAGGAATTGATATAGGGGTAGGAAATGGTAATTCATGCTATGCAGTTGCAAAACATTTGGTACAACTATGAAGTGGAAGACAGATTGTGTTATTATATTGTCATTCCAAAGGCGGTTATAGTAAAAACAGAACTGAATTCCATGATACGTCTCTGTGGATAGTATTTGACAAAATATTATAAGAAATAGATGAGAAGTAAGGATGAAAAGGATGAAAGAAAATGAGTACAGAAGTTTGAGGGACTATAGGTTATAAGAGATAACTAATTTTCAAACAAAAACAGTAAATATAAAATTGAGAAAGTGTTAAAATAAAGGAAGCTCATTAAAACTCAATCTTAGCAAGGAGCAAAGTAAGTATCAAATAAGGGTATAAGGGTGGAGTTGCCATAACCATTATCAAAACCTCTGAGGAGTTTATATGTCTTAAGGTCACCCAATAAATTATTTTAATTGGATAAAAAGCATAAAGAAATGCTAATTGGTGCTTCTCACAAAAGTCTAGTAGACACAAAACCTAGAGCTGCTAAATTTCCTCAGAGATAAACACTCCAATCTCCCGCCTGGGAAGCGTGAGCCTGTCTAGGAGCAATCTCAGCTGACTGGAGGAAGGGGGGAGCTGGGAGATTTCTGTTCAATGCGAACACTTCCATTTAACATCACTGTTCTTTAAGGTGACACCCAAAGCTCCAGAGAATAGACCTGCATTCTCCTGCTCAATATACAATGTGGCCTTTTGTCATCTCTCATCCCATGGTAGGATTTTCCTAAATTCATTCCTTTTAGTCCCTGTGTCATTTTAGTTGAGTCACAGGCGATAACAAAGGTAAACATTAATGCCCAATCTACTGTACTTAACTCCAGATCTACAGTGCCCTTTCCCTGATCTCCCTCCTCCTCTCCACTGCCTTACAAACCATTCTCACTCTTAAAAACCCACTCTGGCAGCACAGCCAGAATGATTCTTTAAAACGCAATCCATATTCTTTCCCTGTATTAAACCCTCTAATGACTGTCTACTGCATTAGAATCGAATCCAACCCCCTAATTGTGCTCCACAAGTCCACAGTCCACCTGAGCCTTGTGTACATTTTGATAACATCTCACATCACTTGTCCTCTCATTCTCTGTTCAAGACACTCTAGATTTGTGCATGCTCCTTGCACACGCCAAGGTAATTTTTACCTTAGGGCCTTTTCTTTTGCTGTTCCTTGTAGGAATCTTATTCCCTAAATTTGTACAAGGTCTGTTATGTTTTATTTAGTTCTCAGCTTAAATATGGGCTGTTCAGAGATGTTCCTGATCATGCAGTATGTACTCTTTCTATGACAGCCTAATTCCACCCCACTCTCACTTTGGGGTTTTTTTTTTTTTGTATTTTTAAAGATATTAAGTCTGTAATTTAAAACCATCAAACAAAGAAATCTCAAGGCTTATACTACATCATCAGAAGAAACAACATCAATCTTGCACAAAATCTTCCAGAAGTTAGAAAAAGAAGAAACACTTCTCAACTCATTGTATGAGATCACTATAAAGCAAAATCTAATGGACATTACAAGTCAGGAAACTCATAAGCTATCCTCCCCTGAGCTTGGATGCAAAATATCAGCAGCAAATCTGACCCTGCAATATATGAAAGGGATAACACACATCATTACTCTAGAGATTATTTCAGAAATACGAGATTAGTGTAATATTTGAAAATCAACCTGTAATTTTTCCACAATAACATAATACAGGAGGAGAACCGTATGAGCAGCTCAATAAATGCATAATATTTGATAGGAGGGAAATTCTTTAATCTTATCCTAAGTCTCTACAATAACCCTACAGCAAACATCATTTTTATTAGTGAATTATTGAAAACTTTTTCTCTAATATTAGGAGTGAGAAAAAGGTCTTTCTATCATTACTTCTACTCAGCTTGTATCCTGGAGGTTCTATAAATTGCAATATGAAATAAAAATACATAAGGGTTGGAAAAGACAAAAATAACTCATTATTTGAAAATTTTATAATTGTACACTTTGGAAATCCAAAAATTTCTGCAAACTATGCAGATCAATAAATGGATTTCACAAGGTCAAGGATGTAAGGTTAACATTTAAAACAATGTCCTTTTCTAAGGACCAACAGCAAACATAAAAAAATAAAATTTTGAAATTATACCATTATAATTGCATCAAAAATTATATTAGGACAATTATACATTTGCATTTTCAAATAAGAAATCTTGATGCCATGCTCACACCATACCCAGAAATCTACAGAGGGATTCTAGATTTAAATGTGAAAAGTAAGCTTTCTGGAATAAAGCATAAAGAAATTCTTCATGAATGAGAGATAGGCAAAAATTTATTAAACAGGAACCAAAAAGTGATAACCATAAGAAGAAACAAAATGTAAAATTTAAATTTGTATTAAAATGTACTACTTCCATTGAACTTAAGACACCAAAGAGAATGAGAAGGCAAACCACAGAGTGGGGAGACAACGCCGACACGCACATCTCTAACGGAGGACTTGCACTCACATACGAATGTCCGTCTGTCGCTGTACCTGTATCTACACCTATGTGTGCATCTAGACATTCGAGTCAATAATGAGAGACACAACAAAAATAGCAAAAGTTCATAAAAGAGGTATTTATATCACTAATAAACATTAAAAAATGCTGAAATTCATTAATCATCAGGAAAATTAAATTACACCACAAAGGAATAACAATACACACCAAAATGTCTAAAATTCCAAGTGGCAGAAATTCTGAGGTTGTAAGAAGGGTATGTTTCATACTCTGCTGGCAGGAGTGTAAATTGATGTAATCACTTTGGGAAATGGTAGTCCTTGTTAAAGCTGAGTATAAACATGATCCCTAGGTATGTACACCTAACAGAAATGCATGCAAGTAGTAACCAAAATATATTCAGAATAACCTTCTTAGTAGCACTATTCAGAATAGCTAAAAAGCAAAAACAACCCAAATGTCTACCAGCAGTAGAATACATACATAGGTTACGGCTTATTACCCCATAGAGTATACCACGGTGAGAACAAACAAAGACCAATGGTTGTCATTACAGAAGGAATAATGACTGGAATGGTGCACGTTGGGTGCTTCTGGATGCTGGTAAACTTCCATTTCTTCACGTGGTTTAGTGGGGCTGTTAAAAAACTTTGTGAAACATTATTGAGATGTACTCCTATGATTTCTACACTTCCTTTGTTATAACACAATTAATATTTTATTTTTTAAAAGAAGGTCATCAAATACTTATATGGAGTTATCTGAAATTACTGACTAGTCTCACAAGCATAGGAAGAGATACGTAGACCTTGCAGGTTTTCTTGACATGTTTGTTCTTGTGCACTGTGGAAGCCTACTGGCTTCTCCTGATGCACTTGGGTAAAGTGAGTGAAGTTATATGTTAGGTGGAGATTAGATAATACAGTTAATTTTTAAGATTTGAAAACTGAAAAATCACAGTTTGTCAAAATTACCCTTGAAAGTTTCTTAAAATGGTAAAACTTTGGAGTCCCACTAAATCTAAAAAAGCCATATTTTCTTCTAGTAGGGACATGTCACTCTTTCTATGACTGAGCACCTGGTTAATGTGTTGGCTAGCATGCAGGGGATTATGGTACATGGAAAATTCATACTACCAAGGCAAGATGCCCAGAGGAACTGAGTTAGAAGGAAGGCACAACAGATTAACAGATCACATGAAACACTCACTCTGGAGCAAACTCCAGTGCAATGTTGGAACTGCCGACACGCCATTGGCTCACTCCCTCCTCTTCCCATTCCTCCCCTCTTCTCACTGCCCTCCTCTCCTCCCTCTGATGCACCTCTCTCTCCCTCTCCCTCTCCTTTTCCCTCTCGGTCTCTCTCCCTCCTCCTCTATCCCTCCCTCTCTCAGCCTCTCTCATTTTTCTGGTCAGATGCAAATGGCTTAATTTGCATCAACCAAATGTGCATCAATATTTGAATGTGGAACAAGATCTTCTTCTTTAAAAAGTCCTGGTACTTTTTCAGATGGGTAGGAATACATTATTATTAGAAAAAAAAATATCCACCCTTTCTCTTAAGCACAATGATTCTAATACTACATAATTTTTTCATTTAATTTTGAAGACAATAAATGCTACATCTGACCTTGAACAAGATACCTCATTTCATCAAGTGTAAAGCAGGGATAGTAGTTCCTGGCTCGTAGGGTTGCCATCATTCAAAACAGGGCCTGATGAAGAATAAGCACTGTATAAGTATTTTTAAATCAATAAGTAAATAAAACTGCTGATCGCTCTGCCATGAAAACTTTAAGCATGTAAGTTGAGAACAAGAAATTCACAATAAAAATTAAAAGCTTCTCTGACCTCATGTATTTGTATTAGTGTCCCTTTGCTACATTTTCATGCCAAATCCAATTCAGTAAGATTTCCCTCCAAATACTATACTCTTCACTCACATCATTTGAGCAAATGTCCTAAGCTGCTTTTGCATTCCCCTCTGAAGTTCTTATTTGAGAAACAGGATTTAACACAGCTCGAAGACATTCTCCCGGCCCATGCCCTCAAGCTTCATGGGACAAAGGCCTTTTTCCAGAATTATCACAATGGAGTGGCCTGCTGAATTAATTGTTCCTGCCAGTCATCTCTGCATGGAACCATGAGGTAACACTCACCCTATTTGTAAAGTACCACCTACTGGGCCCTTCAGGGTATTAGAGGAAATCCGTGATAAATAATAAAACGCCAGAACAGAAGAGGCCCAAACTAGCTCTCAAACAATATACATGTCCTGCTGATCTAAGTAGGAAGGAAGGAAGGAAAGCATCTTACAGCATATACCAACACCACATTAATGCATAAACTTCATGAAAAAAATCGTACGTGTTAAGTTTCACCAGAATTGATGGCTTATGTTTTATAGACTCAAAACAAAAGAATTACTATAAAATACTATAATGCCCAGACAGTATGCTACAGTTTTAAATCATTGTTTACTTTTTTCTCATAGTTTCTTTATTTACCTGTATGTTATGGACTGAATTGCATTACCCTCTGACAAAATCCATATGTTAAAGTCTTATCCCCACTCTCAGGGGATGGTATTTGGATGCAAGGCCTCTGGGAAGTAATTAGGTTTAAATAAGGTCATGAGAGTGGCTTTACCATGATAGAATTAGTGCCCTTAGGAGAAGAGGCACCAAAGAGTTTCCTCTCTCTCCCTCCTTCTTCCTCTCTTTCTTTCTTCATCTCTCCCCTCCTCTTCCCTCCACTCCCCTCCCTTCTTCTTCCTACCTTCCCCCTCCCCTCTTCTCTCTCTCTCTTTTTTCTGTACCTCTATCCCCTGTCCTCCCTTCCTCTCCCCTTCCCCTCCCTTTCTTTCCCCTCCCCTCCCTTTTTTTAGCTCTCTCTCCCTTCCCCTCCTCTCCACTCCCCTCCACTCTTCTCCTCTCTCTCTCCATAATACTCTATGAGAGACCCAGCTCTGTCTCAGCTGATAAACCCTATCACATAAATATTCCATGTTCTTATTTTACTATCTGTCACAAGAATTTTGTGGAGCAAGATTATTACTGTTCTACTTTATTAGAAAAGCATACATATCAGGTACCTAGTTACCTGATACAAGGTTACCTAGTAAAGTATATGTATATACATGTACATACACATATTCATACACATATATAAATGGACTATAAATCTATATTGAAAAATGTCTATACTAGGAGATATTAAAATTTTATAGAATTTTATTTTTGTCCTTTGTGTCTATGTGGATGCCAATCTGGCTCTAGGAAAGATTACAAAAAGAACATACTAGTGGTCAATATTATTTGCAGGGTGCTAACCTTGTTAAAGCAGAAAAGGTATCTTACCACTTCTAATTTCAATGGTACAGCAGCAACTTGCAGACCTTTTAAAATGTATCTAACATCTTCCAATAAAAAAAATCTCACAGAGAACAAACATACTATTCAAAGAAACCAAAATTTTAAAAATATTTAAAATAACTCTTTGTAATATGAGATCATTCCATACTTCCATATTAAAATCTGCACCCACAGGAGCTGTTTTAAGAGAACGGCAGACTTTAAGACCTGACCGCCACCAAGACGTACCCAGAGCGGTGATAGTCTCACACTGCAGCAACATGGCCCAATCTCCCCAGATGCACCAAGGGAACCCTGTGCTTGGAGGTTAACTTCTCTACCTCAGGCTTTGTGAGTTAATTCTACATCAGCATAAGGCCTCCTTTTATATTTCTTCTTTGGCAGCATCACTCCAGTGCACTGTCAGCTATGAATGGCAGGCCACGAAAATATCAGGGGAAAGAAAGAAATTGAGGCCACAAGGTCCTTCTCAATAACAAACCCAAAATTTTCCTTAAAAATGATGATACTGAAGACAAATTGCCAATATGCATATGAAAGATGTTTAACATCATTAGTCATGATAGAAATAAAAATTAAAACCACAATAAAATAAACTATGTAATAAGGAATTAGCTAAAACAAAAGCCTAACATTCTATCTACAGGTATTTGGTAGAAAAAACAGATTTTTAAAAAGCAATAACTTAACCTAAATGATACCTAACAAATAAGGTATACATAGTCCTTTTAAGTGACATGGAGCTTTATGCTGGGTTGTGAAACAAAACAGCCTTAACAAAGGAGATTCTTGCTACTTGATTTTAAGACTACTTCAATTCAAAGCTACAGTAGACAGTTAGTTTGGTGTGAAGCTGGGCACGTAGCTCGATAGAATGGAACACAGAAATAATGCCAACCTGATATGATCAATTGATCGTCAACAAAAGTGCCAAAAGGAATGTACGACCTTTTCATTAAACGGCGCTGGGACAAGTGGATATCTATGGGAAAAAATAGTCAGGTCTCCTAATCTACCCCATATATAAAAAGTAAATTGACATGGATTGTAGACCTAAGCATAAAAACTAAAACAATAAATCTTCTAAAAAATATCACATATCTTTTATAACCTTGAGGTAGGCAAAATTTCTTAGGTCACTGAAAACATTAGTTATTAAAAAATGATAAATTATCTGTTCTTAAAAGTAAAAATTCTCTTAATCAATAAAAGTCTTAAGACCTAACCAGACTGGCCACAGATTTAGAAAAAATACTTACGATACATATACTAGACAAAAAAACAAAGTAATATAAAAATGTAGAAGACAGACACTTAGTAAGGAAGATATTTAAAAGGCTCATAATGCTCAGTAGTCATCAGGGAAATGCAAATTAAAACAACATAGACAGGACTACACACTCATTGTAAGGACTACACTTATAAAGGCTAATAGCACCAAATGGTGATGCAAAAGTCAGGCACCCAGCACTGCCCTACATGGCTGGTGGGAGTATAAAATTGCACAATCACTTTGGAAAATGATTTGGCAATTTCTTCAATAGCTAAATAAGCTCTTACCACATTAACCAGCAATTCTACTTCTAAATATTTATCAAAGTGGAAATATATATTCTCTAAGAGCCTTGTACAAAAATATTCTTAGCAGCTTTATTCAGAGTAGTCAAAGGCTAAAAATAGCCCAAATATCCAGCAACAGGTAAATGGACAAGCAAAAAAAGAAAAAAACCTCTGATATTTAACCAATTCTATTTACCCAAAGGGATACTACTCAACAATAAAACAGAATGAATTACTGACACTCACAGAAGCATTCATGAACCTCAAAAACATTATGCTGAGTGAAAGGCACCAGGCATAAAAGACTGCACACTGTACATACGAAGGCACTTATATGACTTTCTAGAACAGGCAAAATAACTTGGGGTAAAAATATTCACAGCAGCTATACTGCCTCAGCAATGGTGGGGGCTCACTGAGAAGGGATATGAAGAAACTTTCTGGGATAGTGGAAATATTCTGTGTCTTACCTGGGATTATGTGGTTAGATTACAAGGGTGAGTTCATTAAAAGGCACCAAACCACAACACATAAGACCCATGTTCCATAGTATGCATTTCATGTTACAGAGAAAATCAAAGGCTAACGTTATCCCAAAAATGTGAACATCGATGTTGGAAACAAGAGGGCATTTGCGTAAGAACTTGTGGCATCTCTTCAGTTTTTCTAATCACTGAAGCGAATCTCTATGGATTGCTACATAGAATCTTAATCTCTTTTTAAAAGATGGTTCCAACTATAAAACCTGATTTTTAACCAGTCACTTGAAAAACTGTTCAATTCCTAACCCTGTAAATTCAGGACTTAATCTGGTCTTCATATTAGGCTATTATAAGTGTTAATTAAAAAAAAAACTCATCTGTAAACATATCTGGCATGTTATTGCCCAAATAGCCTCTTAAATTTTTAAATTTTATATCTGATGTTTCCTCCGCAAGCAAAAATGAAATAGGACATTAAAGAAATTATCCAGATTTATGGGGGGAAATAATTAAAAGCATATTTCTAGTGCAATTATCCACATTTGCTATTGAGATTAATTCCATTACAGACTGACTTGGCATGATCACAACATTAATAGGTCAACTTGAACAGTTTAGACATTTAAAATTATTTATTTAAATTTAAATTGAATAAATATCAGAGAAGAGCTAAGGATAAAGATAGAAAATGGAGAAAATACAGTTGAAAAATTGGTCTGAATCTCAAAGATGTAATCCATAGCTGGAGTGAAGAAATAAAAGCTTAAGCCGTGATATAATTCAGAAAGCAGTAAGAAAATAATGAGCGTTTGGAAGAAGGGCAAAGGAAAGAGAGAGGAAAGAAAATACAGAAGAGGCAGAAAGGAGGAGACTTTTCCTGCCAGTGACAAATAACTGATCCAATTTCTTCGGAGAAGTTTAAGGCAGCCAATGTAATACACCTCCCAGCTACCAGAGATTATACGTATCATCAGACCATGAAAAGATCCACAGTGGTCTCTCCTTCTTGCCTTTCTCTTTCTGCCTAGCATGTCCCTTATTTCCCCAAGTTAGATTATAAGTTCATATATGAAAGTTCACGTGCAGTAGAAAATAAGATATAATCCTCTAGCTTCTCGTCCTTAGCATGATAGTGCATTTAGAAGATCAACTAATTGCCTTCGGATGCAGTGGGAGCACCTACTCTAAGAGATGCACCCCCAAACAGATGTATTATTACAATGCTGGCAGAAGAAAGTGAGCTACAGAGACAGGGAGCCGTCCACATAAGACTTGGGTGGTCAAAGAAAGGGTCACCACTGGCCTTGTGTGCAGATGCCAAGCCAGAAGAAGCTGAAACAGTGGCCAAGGACCAATAAACCAAAGAGAAGAAGGTAAGAGGAGGAGGAGGAGGAGGAGAAAAAGGAGCATGCATGCACACACTAGCACAAAAGCAGTGAGCATAAAACAAGGAGCTGGATGTGAAAGGCAAACTTCTGTTTTGCAAAGGGGTAGCCCTGATTCTTACTTTCAGAAATCATTTATTTTGTTCACCTGTGATGAATATTCTGAGAATTACGGCCTTAGTAAGCCAATGGTTGGAGACCTCTGTGAAAACTAAAAGAGCATCAGGTTAGCCAGTGAAAGAAATGAAGGAGTTTTATATATTTTTCAAAAGATGGTTCCTCTCACTAAATTCTCTACACTAGAAACTGCAGCAGGAATTTGTCCTTGGCATTAGAACGCAGTACAGCTCATCTCTTCCCCCTAGGAGAGCTGTATTCCTGTCCACTGTGCTCAGTGGGGGTACGCCTGGAACAGCTTGTCAGATCACACCGCATTACTAAATGCACACTGCTCTCATCTGCTTGCTTTTCCATCAGAGCTGTGACTCTTCTGCCAGGTATAAATCACCTTATATAAAAGAGCTTTTGAATATGAAGTCAATGAAATATTCTTTTTTTCTTCAGGCCTTAATGCAACCCCTATCTCATTATGAAACCCAGATTGCTCACTGCCGTCCACACAGACACCGTGTGCTGTGTTTCCATCATACCAATGACATGTTACAAAACACATGACCATTTCTGCTGAACTCCAAAACATGCAAATGCAGTGTCTCCCTAAATTGGAAAAATAAGCCCTACACGCTTTTTTTGCATTACGTATTTTAAATTATAGTGTAATTACATAATAGCCTCTATCTCAATCACCCAGAGTAAAGTAGAAAATAGAGTGCTGATGTGTGGATGAGCACGTGGAGGCTGGGGGGTTGTGCTGGAGAGAGGAAGAAGGGAGAAATGGACAACAGGAAACCAAACCCTGCCTTCCTAATCCCCAAGGTGGTGGTTGGGAAATATCCCCAGGTATTTTGGAATTGACTTAGTAGTCAACTAGCCTGGGTTCAAAATCTAGGACAAATTAACCCTGAGGTTTCTGGTAAATTACTTCACCTCATTGAGTCTCAATATCCTCATCTCTAAAAAAAAAAAGGTTTGATTTTACCAAATCTAAGAATTTAGATTTCTGATAAACTGAGTGTACTGTGTACATGGCACAATTGTGATCTCTGCTTGTTTGCCACACATTTAAATTCTGGCTAAAATGTAAACAGAAACAGAAAAGACAAATTAAATAGAAATGATGCCTGAGGTAACCTCTGAAAAGCATCACATTCATTATGTAACACTTTCTCATGAGCTCTGTGACATCGTGAGCACAGTACAGGGCACTAAACTGTGGAGAAATGAGTAAGTAAGTGGTGGGATAACAGCAGGCTGGGTGAGGAGGGAGGGAAGGAGGGGGCCCTGGCCCTGCGGCCCTCAGCCTGTGACAAACCACAGAACTCAGGAAGACTGAGCGCTGTGCTCCTCAGAAGAGAGCTTCCCCAGGTAAGAGTAGCACAGATAAAATGCCTTAAGATATGATCGTGAGTGTACACCAAGAAATCGTTTTTATTTTAGTGGTTATTATCTGTATACAAATTATGTATGTATGAAGTAACCATTAAAATAAAAAGTACCATGTGTAAGATACATGATATACATTAAAATGGCATACCATCAGAAGTATTATTAATTAAAATAATATGACAAAAAATAAGTGCATTGAACTAAGGTCAATTTATTATTATTATAACAATAGTATAACTGCCAGGTGTACAAAGCAAAAATCATGAAAATGCATTGAAATGACTAAACGTGAGAAAATGTAAAAGAAGGTCAACCCCTGATTCCTTGCTGCTGCGCTCTTCAATTCATGGCCCTTCCCATAATACTGTAATTTTTAAATCCTTTGACTGGAGAAGAGTGGCATATCTCTAGACCAATTTTTAAGAATTTGCACACACACGTGCACACACACACACACACCCTGGGCCAGTGTTCTGTCATCAGATGGACTCTGTTATCTCAGTGTGCACAGTAGGTAACTGTAAGAGCTTGGCGGGGATGAGGGGTCAAGCTAAAATAAAAGATATAATAAAAACAATAACTTTATTGAACATCTACTCTGTGCCATGCTTTAGACTTAATATTATTTCTAATCCTTATAATAACCCTGCAAGTTAGTTTTTTTTTCGATTTTACCTATAAGAAAATTGATACTGAAGTTTTCATAATTCTAAGAACAAGAGAGCAAATGAATAGAGCTCTTGTTACATTCTTACTAAAGTAACCTTTAGTTTCTATTTGTGATATAGCTTCCTACTGTAATTGTCTATAAAGAATAACATTTTTCTCTGAAATTCCTAGATTGCTGTGAAAGAAAGGAAACCTAGCAGAGGATATACGGACACAAGAGCTACTGGCACTTACAAATGTGATTGGAAGTTGGTAAACTATACTAAAGAGAATATACTTCCCAGAGATATTTTACAGGGAAATAGGCAGCCGGAGCAATTCAGCACTGACTTTAAGTAGCTGGGAAAAGTCAAAGTTCCTGCTTCATTCATTCATTCCTCAGGCTTTCTACCTGAAGGACACCCATCCGCTAGGGTACCGCAAACTCAGAAATGACTCCTGACAACTCTGCTTTGGATTTCAGGCTGCTTGTCTACTTTATCTATCCTTCCAAAAGCACTTGGAATATATGGCCTTATGTAGCCAAAATAATTTTTGAAGCACAACACAAATAGAATTATTGACAATAATCAGATGGTCTTAACATTCATTTGTAATAGAAGGAAGGGAAGGAAGGAAGAAAGAAGGAAAGATAAAAAGAAATGGAAGAAAAGATGATTGGTTGGAAGGAGAGAAAGTAAAAAAGGGAGAAAAGAGATGGGAAAGAGAAAAAAGGAGGGAGGGAGAGTGAATAAAACAAAGGAAGGAAGGAAGGGAGAAAAGAAGGGATGGACAGGGTAGAACAAAAAAATTTTAATGAAAAAAATCAATAAACCAAATACAAATAGATCCTACACATGACTTCAAAAAACAATACATTTGTCAACATGCATGCAAACATACATAGATGAATGGAAAATACAGGGGGGAAATGTGTATCGCACTGCTAACAGTGTTTACTTTTGGGAGAAAAAATGGGATTTGGCAGAGAGAAAAGATCCTTAGCCTCTTAATTCCTTTTCCTGTATTGTTGAAAAGTTTAACCATGGGAATTTATTTACTCACTGTTTAAGTAAAAAAAAAGCTTCGTAACACTTGATTTATGTGTTATTTTAACATATTTTATAAATTTGTCTCAGTAATATTTCAGTGCAAGTGATTTCTTCTGACTAAAAGAGATACTCCCAATCACAGAATGCAAGCGAGCCCAGCTGATTTTTCCTTTCTTTCGTGGTGCTTAACCACAGCGCTGACTGACCCACAAATTAAACCTACCAAATGACATGTGCCGCAATCTAGTACTGTGTTTCATAAAACAAATAAACATAAAACATAGAGCTATGAAACTGCAACAGAAGTTCAAGTTGGTTAATAATTTGAACGTTCTAGTTCTACAGTTTAAGCAGTACGACTGGGATCCTGACCTCCGAATGTTTCTGCAGTCCGTGCTTTGCAGTACAAAGGACTCAGCATTTAAGATTAGAAAGTCTTAATCGTATGAGTTTAGGTATATTATTTAACTTTCTTACATTCTTACCAATTACCTTTCTAATTGTATGGGTTTGGGTAAGTTATTTGACTTTGCTTGTTTATTTTTTCTTCTGTAAAGTGGAAAGAATAATAGTAATACCTCTCCTCACACAGAGGGTTGAGGGCTAAATGAGGTCACGTGAACAAAAGTCCTCGGTCACCTGTGAAGCGCTGTTACAGATGGATGAAGATGCTAGCAGTGTCTCTTCCAGGTAAAATGCTGTGCGAAGACCAAAACAAAGACAAAAGGAGATTCCACTAAAGACAGATTATAAACTTCCTAAAACGCCTTATGTATGTTGCTCCCTGTCAAGACTCGACCATAGGAATAGCCACCCTGTCTGTATTGTTTCTGCTACTATTCATTAATGTGTAAAAAAGTATTACACACAGTACACATTATTTAACGTTCTTTCTAGGTGAGATCCGCTATTCTTACAGAGAATTTACACTTTCTTAAATTATTCTCCTTCAATCGTTTCCAAATTACAACACAAGGGGGCAGTATTTCTTTAAAAATCTCCTGTCAGATGAGTAATGTCATTCACTGAGGTGGTGCATTGGAACATCTTTTAATGATGTGTCCAGACTAAAACAATTTAGCATCTATGTCAACTATAATTCACAGCCACTGGGTCAAAATCATAGTACCGTATTACATTTCTGGCAACACTCGAATGATTCCTAAAACAAAAGGTTTATGGGTTAACACCGTGTAGAGATGAAATGTCTACCAACCAGAACAGTAAAATACAAATATGCATTTCTAGCCCCAGCTACTCGACATGTCTTCACTCCAGGAGCAGGTTAGGGAGGACGTTCCTGTTTCGGAAGCAGCAGCTCTGAGTAGGTGCGAAGAAACATTGTGTTACTTTACCACACTAATAGGGTCCATTTGGGAATATCAAGTAAACTCAATGGCTGTTTCCCTGGAAAAGGGCAGCAAGAATCCTTCTAAAGAACTCTCTACTGTATGCTTAAAATATGGACTTATATGAACTTTGTTTCAATGTATACAAGTAGCAGACATAGCCCAATGCTTCCTTTTTATGGTGGCTCTAACGACCTTTTATTCAGGAGACAAGTTGTAGCTCAACAGGAATAACCTCTTTAATGGGCTGAAAAATAAAACTTGTAACATTACAGCAAGGACTGCAAATAATAAGCACTGAAATAATTCTAAATATAGGTCAAACAGCAGCTCAGATAGGCCCTCTCAAAGCCACGTGGTATAATTAACGTCTGTGGAGCTGTCACCACACCAGGCTATCTTAAGCATCATTTAACTAATTTAATCTCCTCACCAAGATTACGGTAGAGACTGGTACAGAGGTGCGGGTTAAATAAATAACCAGGGCTGGGCTGGAGCCAGAATTAAACCCGGAAGGTCTAACTCCGGGGCCTGTGTTCTTAATCAACACATGACACACTGCTTTGCACAAGGCTGAGTGCTGGGCTAGCATTCGGGCAGCCTGAATTTCAATCTTCCACTGATACTACACCTGTGAGGCTGGGAAAACCACATCATTTCTGGGCCCCAGGGTCCACTTGGTTGCACGCCCTAATCACCCACCACCATCACCTCCATAAATAAAGCAATGAAACCGGGTAATGCACAAGGACTTTCTTTGGCTCAGTAATTCACGAGAGCATTTATGAAAGCAGCTATCACACTGATGCAAAGTATAGCATCTTGTACTTTAAGATACTGTCTTCTTTGATCACTGATAGCAGCAAAGAAAACTTTTAATTTTTCAGACATACAATAAATCACTAGGTTACTTATTTGAATAAATTTACGACTATCTCTTGTCTACACTTTATCTGCAAATGGGTTTTGATATAGAGGGCCATATATGAACACCGTGTTTATGTTAGATGGGGGTTGCTGGGGTACTCATGTCAAGGATACAGAAAGGGCACCAAGTAATGAGGGAGCTCTGGCCAGTAAATACGAACTTTACCTATTATACTTTACAGCTCTGACTTTAGCTGGTTCCAATCCTTTCACTGAGATTTAAGCAATGTGACAGCTTTCAAAAGCTTTATAGCAGAACAGAATAGAAACTGCATGTGCTTTAAAGATTTTCTGACTCCAATTGCTGACCTTTTCATTAAAATTTCCAGAAATTTAATGCAAACACCAAGATCCTATTAGGTAATCCTACAATCATTTTAAGAGAGGTCTCTAGATATTTTAATAGAATATCAATTCAGCATTCAATTATACAGTTTCACATTCATCATGAGTATTAAAATTATTTCTTAAAAACATAATTTCAAACTATCCATTTTTACAAATGGAGGGAAATCCTTCCTTCCTTTAATGCATTTTCAACTATGAGTATCTTAAGTCCTTCGAGATTTTTAAACATGAAGTTAATTTATTTCTACTGTATTATTGCCAGAGGCTTATTTGGAGGGGGAAAAAAGAACAGTACTTTCAAATATAAAAAAAAAATTAGAGTTCAGTCAGGTATCAAAATTGCTAAAATTTCATATTTGAAATAAATGCTAGAGGCTTAAAAATCTAGGGAGTAGTTTTTTAATAAAATTTTAAACCTTTGATATATAGTATTCTATTTATGAAATAGCAATATTATCCTGGCAGGCTTTATAATTTTTTGACCCATGAATTTAACGTCAGCCTTTCCCCCTATAATGTAGCTGCTATAGAGACAACTATATCTTTTGGAAAATAAACTTCATTGACCACCTTTGTACACCATATACAAGAATAAACTCAAAATAGATTAAAGACTTAAATGTAAGACTCAATACCATAAAAATCCTATAAGAAAACATAGGCAGTAAAATTTCAGACATTTCTTTTAATAATATTTTTGGATATATCTCCTTGGACAGGGAAAACAAAGAAACAAACAAACAAAAGCAATTAGAACTACATCAAACTAAAAAGTTTCTGCACAGCAAAGGAAACCATCAACAAAATGAAAAGACAGACCACTGAATGGGAGAAGATATTTGCCAGTGATACATCTCATAAGGGATTAATATACAAAATTCACAAAAACTCATACAACTTAACACCAAAAAGACAAATAATCTAATTAAAAATGGGCAAAGGACCTGAATAGACTTATCTCCAAAGTGGACACAGAAGATGGCAATAGATATATGAAAAGATATTCAACATCACTAATCATCAGAAAAATTCAAATTAAAGCCACAGTGAGATATCACCTCACACCTGTCTGAATGCCAATCATCAACAAGCAACAAGTGTTGGTGAGGATGTAAAAAAAGGGAACCCTCGTGCACTGTTGGTGGGAATGCAGACTGGTTCACCCACTGTGGAAAAACAGTGTGGAGGTTCCTCAAAATATTTAAAAACAGAACTGCTGCATGGCCCAGCAATTCTACTTCTGGGAATATTTCTGAAGAAACTCAAAACATGAATTCAAAAGTATATATGCACCTCATTATTTAAAATAGTCAAGCTACAAAAGAAACCCAAGTGCCCATCAGTAGGTGTGTGGATAAAAAATCTGCAGCATGTGCATGTGTGGTAATCTGCCTGCACACACACACATGGAATACTACTAGGCTATAAACAAGAACAAAATTTTGCCATTTGAAACAGTATGAATGGACCTAGAGGGTATTATGCTAAATGGAATAAATCAGTTGGAATAAGACAAATATCATATGATTTTGCTTATACGAGGTCTATCCAGAAGATACCCAGCCATGTAATATGAATAATAGAGGCATTTATTGAGGAAGATACAAGATACAAGAAACATTGTACACAGGACAATGACACCTCAGTCCCCTTCAAAATAGGCACCTTGGGACCTCACACAGTTCTCCCAATCACCATCAGTTGCCCCATCATATTTTCCTGAATCTCATCAATAGTCTGGAATCTCTTCCCTTTTCAAAGGTGATTTTAGTTTGGGGAAAAGCCAGAAGTCACAGGGCACCAAATCTGGGCTGAAGGGGGGTTGAGTCACCCGGGCAATTTGATGTTTTGCCAAGAAACCATGCACAAGATGTGTGAGCTGGCACATTGTCGAGATGATTGCCAATCACTAGTTACCCATAGCTGCAGGCTTCTGAATCATCCAAATAGTTTCCCTGGAATGTTCAAGCTTAATGCAAAATTTGATGCAGTTCATTGCTCTATGCACTAGGTCATTTTGAATGTGACAGCCACATAGTACACATGCTCACTCAATGGCATCTACTACCCCCACTGACTAGTACAGTGAAGTCATCATTGTTCACACATGCACATTCTGGTCCAATCTCCTTGGCTGCCAGGTTACATCAATGTTACAAAAATCATTCTCATGATATTAACAACACTGGACTTTTTTTGGACAGAACTCCATGCTGTTTTGTATTGGAACCTGAAGATCAATATAAATGAACAAACAAAACAGAAACAGATTCATGGATACTGAGAACAAAATGACAGTTGCCAGAGGTGTGGGAGTTTGGGGACTAGATGAAAAAGATGAAGGGATTGAGAAATATAGATTGGTATTTACAATATATGGTGATATAAAGTACAGCATAAGAAACACAGTCAATAATACCATAATACATGTGAATGGTGCCAGTTAGGTACTGGAAATATCAGGAGTAACACTTTGTAAAGTATATGTTGTCTAACCAATATGGTATATACCTGAAACCAATACAAAATAATATTTAATGTAAACTGTATTTTTTTATTTAAATTTGAAAAATATATAAGCTTTAGAAAAAGGAAAAAGTAAGTTTCATTAAAGCTGAATAATCCTCCTGTTCTGTTTCCTTCATAATCCACTTCTTGTTGTCTGGCACACTTACAAATCAGGAACTCAGTAAGAATCAATCTTATATGATAGTTCTAAAGACTGAAAATATTCTTTCACAGACTGAACTGTGATAATAGGAATTTTGCCATTCAGCTTATGTTATATTTTCCTACCTAAACCTAAAGAAGTGGGCATAATGCTATAACATGAAAACTAAAACAACTTTATTTAATTACTATTATAATCTTCTGATAATCCTATAAATGTTAGGAAATAGTCAACATAATTTTAATATCTTAAAAATTTAAATATGCATCAATATCTTTATTTTTCACAAGCAATACAGGCCTAAGATAATAGTTAAAACTTTCACAAAACTCTCTGAAATCCACTCAAGTCTAATGGTTCTCAAAAGGCACATTAGATCAGACCCAAAAGCTTTGCTGAGAGTCATAAAATAAAACTAGAAAACAGGATTGCAGACCGTAATAACATAATGAGCAAACTAGCTCTATTTGTGCCAAAATTAATTGAAAAAAAGTTGTTTGGATTGATTCTTAGCCTGATTTAAGCTACAGTTAAACAACAACAACAAAAATAACCAAAACTATATCTAAGTGAGAGAACTCAACTTTAATAAACTTCAAAAGCCATTTTGACTTTTATTACCCTACCTTATTCTCATCTTGTAGATCACGCTATATATTTTCTTAAGTCATTATGTTTGAGAGAAGGAAACCAACATTTCTTATGTTCCAGCAAAGTGCCTGCGGAAACTGTGAATTATCTCATTCAACCTTCATCACCTCTCTGGAAGGGATACATTATTTTCCAGAGATTTCAGATGAAGAATTTCCAACTTGAAGATAATGGTGCTGTGTTATTTATCAATGTGCCTAAAAAGACTGATGCAGGAGCAAAAATCTTCCCATAGCATACTACTAAGCTCTTTATGCAAAAAAAAAAAAAATGCCTGAACCAAGTGATTAATTTGGATGTTAGGAATCATAGGATTGGCTGACAAGAGCTTGCCCTCCCAGTGGTGTGTACTGAGGGCTCCCACAGGCATCGGCTGGGAACTGAGACTAAAAGGAACAGTGTTCCTGCCCTTGAGGGCTTATAACTTAAGACACACAGAGAGAGTTAGTACTCAAAGAGTTAGCATCTACTTAGATTTCCATAAACATCTGGTCCTACATATGTTTTTTCTCCCAAGTGCATGTTCTCTTTTCTCCCAAGTGCTTTCTAACAGTAGATAACTAGGACGAATCTCAGCCACACTTCTGGTCTTTGATGATGTCTTCTAGATCTCTTACATACCAATACAAACCAGTCTTTCTTTGAGCACTGTGCTATTCTTCAATGTTCGCAGGACCTCTTGGACACTGAAGGAGGACAGCTTTCAGTATAGGAAACCTAGGCTTTCTGTACTAACTGCAAGAAAGCTGGTACTACATATACCTTGGAGATTACCATATTTTTAGGACTATAAAATGAACCAGACCATAAGATGCACCTAGATTTTAGAGGAAGAAAATAGGAAAAATTTTTTGAAGCAAAAAATGAGGTAAAATATTTAATAACCTGTGACCCTGCTCCACCACCACCACCAGCCTCCCTCCCCACAGTGAGCCAGGTAAGCTACATTCAGACTATAAGACACAACCCCATTTTCCTCCCAAATTTGGTGAGGAGTGCATCTTATAGTCAAAAAAATATGGTATGTGTAATGGTGGCTCTCTGATATTATTTGGGGGAGATCAGAATAGGCTCCTTTCCAGTTCCCAAAAGAGCTCTTTTACTTGCTTTTAGCAGTGCATGCACCTGCAATCATAGTCATTCGTCCACTAGATCTAGAACAGAGATGACAAACCCACAGGAGGCATGTGCCTCCTCTTTCCCCTTGCACCACAGCAGGCATCAGTCATCAGTCTCCAGGTGAGTGAGGAGGGATCTATTGTACTTAGAGTACTTCTCAAAACAACATTGCAATCCATCTGTCATTTGTAATTAGATACTGTTTCTAGGTGCCACCTGCTTAGCATCCTTGCTGAAGAATACCTCTTAAAATGCATTTATCCAAATCCAAAAGGGAATCACCACAATAGATTCCAAATAAAGGCTGTATTGTCAGTTAATATGTCTTTTCTATGGCCCAGGCATTTAAACTGTGCAAAGCTTACTTGCATTCCAAAACAGTGTCCATCGCCAATGTTAGCAGTGGCACAATCCACAAACTTTCACAGTGGCACAACCCCCTAAACTTTTCACTGGCTTTTGTTTCAAGGATGTTGGGCAAAAGTTGGGGAGAGGCATTTCTCTGGAGGCTGAAAAGTGTTAGTCAGAAAGTGGGAGTTTAAATTTATAGGTTGTACTATATCAGCATCAGGTACAGAATCTCAAGTGGTAGAGACACTCACAATATCTTTAATAAATTTATTTTGGTGTATTCTTGAGGTATGTGGATCCCTTTGAAGGATAAATCTCAAGTAGAGAGCCTCCTTGGCAGTGCTAACCTATCTAGACTTTAAAAATATATGTTATAAATTTTCAAAAGAAAAAAATGAAGCTCTCAACATCTACACATGATCATTTATCTCCCAACAATTGTATTGGTGGGAAGGCTATAAGAAGTAATTATTTCACTAACCTGTCCAGTTACAGAAAGCATGTTTTGAAAAGCAATACATAAACACTAACAATCAGCAAAAAAATAGGTAAACTATACAGTAAAGCAGTAAAACCTCATTAAACACATGTGAATAAAATTAAGTTATATAAACAAAACTATTCAAAAAGCCACTGAATGGTATATAAAAAGGAACACAAATGAAGAGCGACATAAACCTCGTTCTTAAATAGTGTACTGGATCATCCTATTTTCGGTTGAGTTAAACTAGAACTATGTTACCAGATTCCTCTTCTCTGGATCATTCTGAGTCAGAATTGACCAAAGATGTTCGAATGGGATTTGGAAGGCGGAAGTGAAGCAGCAGTTGTTGCTCTTTGAAGCTGATAACAGTTATTTGCAGTAACAGACAGATATATAGAGGAAACAGAAAACACTAATTCAAAAGAACATAAGCACCCCTATGTTCACTGCAGCATTATTTACAACAGCCAAGATATTGAAGCAACCCAACTGCCCATCAGTAGATGAGTGGATTATAAACAATGGAATATTATTTGGCCATAAAAAAGAACTCTTACCATTTGTGACAGCATGGATAGACCTAGAGAGCATTATGCTAATTGAAATAATTCAGTCAGAGAAAGACAAATACCATATGATTTCACATATATGTGGAATCTCAAGAACAAAGTAAATGAACAACCAAAATTAAAACAGACTCCTTGACACAGACTGATGGTTGCCAGAGGGAAAGGTGGTTGGGAAACTTCGTGAAAAAAGTAAAGGAATTAAGAAGTACAAGCCGGTAGCTACAAGGTGGTCACGGGGATGTACGCACAGCACAGGGAATGCAATCAGTAATGCTGCACAAGAATACCTGTGTGTGGTGACAGGTGGGCGCTGCGAGTATCGAGGGGAACACTGTAAAACATCTGCACCATGCAGCACACCTGAAACTGATACAAAATGATAGTGAATGCAAACTGGAATTGAAAATAAAATTTTAAAAAGAAAAAAAATGTTATTTGCTGTGACAGACAGATATAGAGGTTCCAGTGAATTCCAATGTGCCCTCCCACTCTTGTGCTCCATGTCCGGCTTTTTCTTCCAAACTGTTGATCATGCCAAGTAACACTGGAATCAGCCCATCGCCAAACTCCATCAAATTCTCCCCTCCCTGGATATGTGTATTGCCCTTTCCATCAAGGAGAAGAATTTGTTTCCCCTCCCCTTGTATCTAAGCTAGACTTGTGACCTTTCTTGACTAATAGAATGTATTGGAAGTGAGGCTGTGCAGCCCTGAGCCCAGGCTTTAAGAACCTATGGCTTCCACCTCTGCAGCGTTAGAATCATGCTGCCTTCCAGGAAGGGAGTCCAAGCGGTGTAGCTGGAGAGAAAGGCTATCCAGAGAAGACAGAGGCATCTTGGCAACCATGAGCACTAAGGCCCCAAACATGTGAGACAGGCCTTCTTGCACCTTCCAGCCCAGCTGCAGCAGAACTCCCAGTGGAATGTAATGACATAAGCAACCGCAGCTACACTACATGAAGCAGAAGAATCCTTCTTAACTGAGCCCAGTCAAGCCACAGAATTGTGAGGAATAATAAACTGTTCTTGTTTGAAGCTACTAAGTGCCATGGCAACTTCCTGCACAGCAACAGGTCCTGAAACAAGGAAATTTAAACAGTAAGATGACAACAATATTCCTTCCCCCACTCCTTCTGGGTCTTGATTAAATCATTCTAAAGGTCATCTTTAACACTATTCAGTAATAACGGCCAACCATTTTGTGAAGACTAAAATAATGAGAGGATGCTTGCCCTACCAAACACGGGAACATTTGTAAACTTCAGTCATCGGATAACTAAGAACTATCATCTATGAACACTTAGAGTCTCTTAGGCATTGCTCAAAGTATTGCCATGACAAATAATGCTATATTATTCTTCATGCTCACAGATGAAAATCTGAAGGTAATATTCAAAGTTTTTATGTTAGTAATTATAGGGCATCAATGTTAAACCAGAATCTCAGAAAAAAAACTCAATAAAGCTACGAACATATTAAGTTAGGTTGGTCAGACCATCAGAGTTCGTTAGGGTGAATTACCTTGTAAGAACATTGAGCCTGCCTGTGCATTGTACTGAATGAGTAATCGCCAGAACTGCAGAGCCTTCAGCCTTCTGCAATGTCTCCTAAGGGATCTAGCGCAACCCTAACTCTCACCTTAGAGGATCTGAAGAAAAGAAGGAATACTTCATGATTTCAGCCACTCTGTCACATGGCTCTGCACAACAGGCTGTAGCAGTGCAGCAGGGAAAGAACCATCAGAAGCAGTAAATACAGCCTCTGCTTAGCACACAAACTTGGCTTTGGGAGAAGCTCCCATCCCTTGGGGGAAAGAACAGGTCTCCGTCATTCATAAACTAAAGCTGAAAATGCCGTTTCCACCCAAAGAGCAATGTATTCATTTCACAGATGAAAGAACTGATACCCAAAGGGTAATGTGATTTCCCCATGGTCATGTACTGCTGCCAGACCCAACACCCACTCTACTCCTGTGTCCTTTACACACCACGCCCACTTCAGAAGCAACCTGCCAGCCCCAACCACTTCACTTTTATGAACTGACAGCAACTTAAAGAAGGAAGAAAACACAGGCAGTCTGTCTTGTTTACCTTATGTCTCAGCACCTGGCACAATTCCTCTCTGTAGAGTACAGTCAGGAGCATTGATCAAGGAAGGAAGTGAAATGCATATTAGCCAACACTTATCTTCAACTCTCCTCAGCAAAGGCAAGGTATTCATATATAAAAGTCATTTTGTTGAATATGTCAATCATCTGTTAATACACAAGTATTGATTTCTATCTATGATTAACTGTAAGACAAAATAATCTTACTCTTTGAAACTAAGAACTTGTTTTCCTACCATAATTTTGTTTTTGCTTTCATTAAATGGGAAGAGTTGCTTCTTTTCATTTATCACCAATAAGTTTACTTACAATTAATGATTCGAATGCTCTGAGGTGGGCTGCCTGTACTTTGCCTGAAGTGACATTTCATCTGCAAGAATGTGACTCTCAGTTCATCGAGCCACATTAAAACCATATGTTTCTTTATTTAAAGACACCTGTTTGCAAAAGGCAATGCCAGGATGAAATTAAAATTCAAAAGATCAGAATATGTTACTAAGGAAAGAGTGCTTCAGAATCGTGGAGTTTTACAACATCCTAAAAAAAAAATTGTCCCTGAATCCTTCAGACTGGTCAAAATACATATTATGTCATAAATTTTTCTTCATTAAATACTTCTTGAACTACAGAGTTCATTGAATGCTTACTGTGTTTTTAGAAACAGTTCTACCCACAGTCTCCCAGTGCTATCACATGGAAAGTCTTGGATATCCCCTAACCCTCCTCAGCTTTCTCAGCAGAGGGCTTCTGCCAGTGCTTCTCCTCAGTGCACTTGCACAGCCTGGCTGGGAAAAGTCTTTGTTACTCAGGACTGCTCCCATCGACTGCTGTCCACTAGATGTCTGCAACACCCAGGCACAGAGGCAACCAGAGCGTCCCCATTTACCTCCACTTACAGTCTGCCAGGCTGCACACCACGCCCCGGGCGCTCTCCCGACAGCAATGAGTTGGGGTCATCGCAGGGCTCATCTCATCTCTTCCTGTTTCCGGGGACCACTGTCCTTTATTGTCTACTGTCTTGAAAACCATTGTTTCATATATTTCGTCTAGTTTTTGTTTGTTTCAGGCAAAGCAGAAGTCAGCAGTCTGTTATTTTTTAAACTTAATGTGGAGGTAAAAATGATTCCGAGTGTTTCTTTTTAAAAAGGTACAGGCTTTGACTGGGATAAGAAAGAAAGGAGACCTGAGGCCAGGGAGTGTCTGGGGGGAGGGGGTGCAGGCATTGAGGTGGAAACAAAGAACAGGAAGTCATCAAACCCTTCTACTTTCCCTCCGAATTTTCTCTAAGGATGGCCTGGGAAAAAGATTTCAAGAAAACTCTATATTCTAGGATTATATCTAGGCTTATATTTATGATACAGAACTTACAACAGTGAAAAACAAAAGCAATTACTCTCTAAGACTACCTGGCCCATGCTACACAAAGAAGCAGCTTACATGACACCACCTTTTTTATGACCGGTGCTCTGTAAATTGTCCTCATCCATGCTATGGACAGCTCTCTGCAAGGCATCTGTACCCCAACACGGAGATAAGGCCATCAGCCCCCACAACAGACGGCACCCCTGTGTTCTCCAACGTTACCCTACCGTCTCCTCCCACCACCCTCTCCAGTCTCCTTAAGGTCACAGAGCATACAGTTGGTATCTGACTGACCAAAATCAGTCCCTGAAAGATGACTGTCATTCTAACCTACACAGCTTTACATCCCATCCTCTTGAAGAATGAAGAAGTTATTTAGATGAGTTTGAGCAAATCTAGCAAATTCAAAAGTAGAATCTGCCGGTGCAGTGAGCAGGGAAGGACACTTAGTGAGGTTTTTAATTAATTTAGTGCTATTCCCCAGTAATAATAAAATAGTATTACTATTTGCATGTCTAGTGATAGGTTCTTTATAAAGGCACTAGGACCTTACCCTAACTTTATTGGCAGGCTATATAGAAAAATCTCTGGTAAATAACAGTCACTGATTCATTGCAATGAGGAGACATGAGTCTGTCCACGATGACAACAACCCAGTCCTCATCTCTTTATTTGAATAAAAACTAGATTCTGTCATCTGAATGTTAATCCATACAAGTCTCACAGATGTTATTTGAATAAACTGAAACTATCAGCAAGGCTCCATTTAAAGAGCAAGTTGCTTGGATTTTTATGCCGGACAGACCAGGGCTGAAATGTGGCAGGTGTGATATGCCAGATGACACACTGAGTCAGATTGTACTCGGAGGAATGATCCAAATCATTAAGAGGGAGGAAAAAATACCAAATAATAAATATGTTCTCCTTAAAGCACAGCCTCAGTCACTGACTTAGAAAAAAAAAATAACATCATGATTAGGAACTGGGTTGATCCAGACAGTCCGCTAGGAAACAGAACAAATCTAACGAGCTCTGATCTGCCTGTCCCTGAAGGAGAACAGCAGTGCTTGCTATACCATTTCTATACAAGGTGGTTTTGTGTATGTCCTCTTCTATGTAAAGGGCCAATGCTGTTGCCACACTGTCTATATTCTGCAGTTCAAGTTCATGCCCAGAAGTAAAATAAATGTACCATTAACTCTTCCTTGCATTTTTGGCCATATTCAATAATAGTCTCTGATATTCTTTACCCACAGGTTTCAGGCTCAGAAATTCCTAAGATAAAACCAGTATATCAAGTACAAAAAGAATCTTCTTTATGCTTGTAAATTTAGTTTGCTGCCAAAGGTATGATGTTTGGCAAGCATAAGCCCGTGGCTCCAGTGAGCCCTCCAGATAGTGCAGACTATCCAAATCTGTACTGGGTTTGCCCAGGCTATAAGATTTCCCTTAATTTCTTGTTTACTACTCTAGTTTGCTGTAGGACTGTCCTATTTAATAAAGATTGTGAACCTGGTTAACTATTTGAAACTGTTCATTTATGGAAAGGTGGACATGTCCCCTCTATTCTCAGCTGCAGTCTGGAGTCTGGTTTGGAGTGATGTGATGGTCTGGTGAGGCCTCCCTAGCTTTGCATGTCAGCACTGTCTAAAACCTCCTACTGCTATATACGATCCCAGGCTGGACCACCACTGACGCAAAGTCTACTGTGGGATCACATTTCTGACTACCCAACTTGAAGGTAAAACGGAGAGCAGGGGCTCTTGTCTCTAGGTTCGCAGAACTCTGGATGACTCATGGATGAGTTTCAGACAATCTAAGAACACTAGACCTTAATTTTGTGTGTAGATAGTTTGAGGTATATAAAAACGAATTTTCCTCAAACTTCAAAAAGATCCATAGCCCTGAAGTTTCAGATCCATCATTCAGGAGAAGTACTTGTTTCGCCTGTCCAAATTCCTTCTCCCTACTGACAAGGACCACTAAAATCCCCAAAAGTATTCAATACAACAAATGAGCCAGACAGAATTATAGTGACTTCAGACCAGGACTTACAGGTCAACAACATCATTCCAAAATGTCCCTTAACTCCAATTTCTTCTTCACATTCCCCACTTGTGGTTAAGAAAAATCAACAATTGCTATTACTTAATGATGCAATATTAAGACAGCTTCTTAAATAAGGGTGTTTAACTAATTTTCATCCAATTAAAACATCTGCTTACAAATTGCAAGGATGCCAGTGGAAGGTTTCAATTTCCAAGAATATACTATCCACAAGTTTTGTGTTTCTTTTCCTTTGCATTGCTGTTCCTGCTGTTTTGACTAAGCTATCATACTTTGGTAGGGGAAAATATTCAAACTTAATTGCAGTTGAAATTGAAGAATTTAAACACATTTTTTTCCTTCCACTTCTTGGTGGTAGAATATATGAACATTTACTATCTTAAACATTTTTCAGTTCTAAGTCATTTCTATAAAATATCATTCACAGGTACAACAAAAAGTACACTATTTTTATTAAATTTCATTTTTACCTCAAATAATAAACTTGCTGATTTATTTTTATCAGACATTTTCCTTCATTTTCTGTCCAGTTCTCCTCCACTCCTCCCTGGAAATGAAGTTATGACAGCTCACTGCTTGGTTGGTTCTGCAGGGAAATTACCAAGAAAAAAAGAAAGATTCTTCTTCTTAGATTCATCTTTGTTTTCTCCTTTTTTCTCTCAGCCAGATAGTCACACTATGTATAGAAACTAAAGTAAAACCAGCAGCAGAAAAAAAAAACAGATTTCCAGTTACAATAACAATGAAGTAAAGTTCTGAAATTCCTTAGAGTAATACTTTTCTGTTTCATTTATATACAGAATACAGGCAATATATTAAGAAAAAGTATGAATTTAAAATCATAATTAGCAAATAGTGTCATTTAACTTATAAACATGTGACTATATTAAATTTAAAACAACTTTCAACAAGTGAATTTCTCTTCAGCTAAGCTATTTTTGGTGGAGAAAAAAATCACTAGAGTCAGGGGTACACGTGTGTGTGGGTGTCAGAACTTGTTTTGCTCTATTTTGTTGTTACCGATTTTTTTAAAAAACAGTATCTATATACATGTACATATTGGGTTGGCCAAAAAGTCCATTTAGTTTTTCCCGTAAAATAAAAGACAGATTTTTTATTTTCACAATAACTTTATTGATTTGGATATTCTGAGTATATTGGCTATCTCCCACATAGTATAACATTGATTGTTCTCAATTAATGTCTTGATTTGATCACTATCAACTTCAACTCATCTCCCCGACTGTGGAGCAGTATCCAGTGAGAAATCTCCAGCATGAAACTTTGCAAACCACTTTTGACACATTCCATCAGTCACAGCATCTTCTCCACATACTGCACAAATCTTTCTTTTGTGTTTCAGTTATGTTTTTACCCTTTTTGGAATAATAAAGCATAATATGCTGAAAATGCCATGCATTTTCTTCTATCTTCAATGGTAAAATGGCCACACAAAAATTCACCAATTTTGAGAAGCTTTTTTAAATGCATGTTGACATGACAACTGTCACAATGCAATCTAACAAAATTGTTTAGAACAAAGTTAAAGACAATTAAGTGCTCCTAGAGCCACCTTATGGAAAAAAACAAAGGAAATTTTCAGCCAACCCAATGTATATCCCTGTAGGGCTGCATTCAGTGCTTCAGCAGGAACACTGTCGGTACAGAGCAAATTAGGGGCTTCTGTATGAAAGGAAGTAGATGACGGTGGAGAATGCAGTCCATGGAGTTAGCTTTATAAGTTAAGTTTTTAAAAAATTAAAACAAAACAAAGTGAAAGAAAACACAGGGCATCAGAGCAGCCCTTTCGCCTTTTCTCCAAGATTGAGCCGTATAAGGTCTCAGCCTACAAAGGCTCCAGGAAGAAGTAAGAACACACCTCCTCATTTCCAGCCATGAAACTGTAATCCGGGTCATAAATATCTTCAAGATTGGGAAGCCAACATAAACAACTGAAACTGTTGAGTATTTAGGTAACAGGGAGTGGTGGTAAAAGTGGTAAACTAAAGATTCCATGCCTGAAAGCCTTCAAATTTACAGGAAAAAAAATGAAATACCAGCCAAACAAAACACATGAACAGAGTAAACCCTCAGCTGTGGTCAATGGTTCACTCCCTAGATCCGAGTTTCTGATGCAGTTCTCATGGCCTGGGCGGGGCTCCAGAGGAACATGACTTGATGGGGATCTAAAGACCTGGGTCAGAGGCTCCTGGGAGTGATGATAAATAAGGCCACCATCTTGGCCAGTGCCCTGTCACCTCCTTCCTGTCTGCTGAAAGCCTCAAGAATTGGCCAAGCTACTTCTACTTTTAGTACCACCTTTTGTTTCTGTCTAGGGCTTTTCAATGGCCCAAAGAGAAACACAGTAACCTCATAGCATTTGCCTTTATTCTCTTGGCTTTAAAGCAAGCATGGAACAATTTTTGTGATTTTTCTCACAGCTTTATGTTTTATAGTTAGACTTAAAGATAAATAAAAAATGGCATGGAGGAGAATACTATTCAGCCATAAAAAGATGGAAATCCCATCATTTGCTACAACATGGATGGACATTATGCTAGGTAAAAAAAATAAGACTCATGGAAGCAGAGATTAGATTTGTGTTGGCCAAAGTTGGGGGTAGGGTGGGGAAGCTCAGGGAAGATGTTCAAAAGGTGCAAACTTCCAGTTGTCGGATAAATAAGTTCTGGGACTATCACGTACAGCATGGTAGCTATAATGAACAATTCTGTGTTGTATATTTGAGAGTTGCTAAGAGAGTATCTTAAAATACCAGCCAAACAAAACACATGAACAGAGTAAACCCTGTCAGCCATCATATGGAAAAAGTCTGTAACAATGTGAAGTTAAGGATGGTAAGTTATTGCTGTGGTCATTTCACAATATAAGAACATACCCAACCCCTACGTTGTACACCTAAAATGAATGCAATGCTATATGCCTGTTATATCTCAATAAAGCTGGAAAAATGTGATTTTCACAATGTATATGTGTATCGAATCACCACGATGTACACTTTATATATATTATAACTTTATTTGTCAATTATACCTCAAAGAAGCTGAAAAATAAATGAATAAAATGTGACTTAAAAGATTGCTTACTATGTACCCAGCTCATTTGTTATTCTCATTCTTCTGCTTGAACTCTAGTAGAAAAAATAAAGATGACATAGGCAATGAGGGAAGGCTTAGGTAATAAAATTTGCCTTGTGTTCAGAAGAATCTTGGTGCATTTTATGTTAGCATGGGGGCACAGTCTCTCGGTAGGAAGCAGAATGGGGCAAGAGGTATACTTTGGGAGTTGATGGAAAACATTCCAAGAACCTGAGAGAAGACAAGAATGGTTTATAGGCTTACTCCTCCCCACCCCATCTTCAATCTTTCCCCTTGTATTTCCATGTAATCTGCATTAAAAGACAGAGAATGAGTAATATATGAGATAATTTTGTGAAAGCAATAGGAAAAGAAAGACACAGATGTAAAGATCCTAGGCTGAAGTAGATAAGAAGGAAGGGACTGAGCCCAAGGGACTACGTCTGGGAGGTCATTCTGATGAATGAGAGATCCCATCACCTGTTTGGACCAAAGTCCAGTGTTGCCCATGTCAGCCAAGCAAAGCTCTCATGATTTCTCACCTGTGTTCATGGTGGGCACTCTGTAAACACTATAGCAGTGATGTGAACTAAGCATTTCCAAAGAAATAGTCATGGTTAGCCACCGCTTTAGCAATGGTTTCTTCCTACTTCCTGACTTAATAGCACAGTTTCCGTTGTCATATAATTCTAGACTCAAACAACTGAGAATAGCATTTGAAATATTCACTTGGTTCCAAACACAAGGGGTGTGTGTGTGTGTGAGTGTGTGTGTGTGTATTCTGGCTCATTTATGTTACTGAAGTCAAATAGAAAATTTTTATATAAAACAGTTACATAATGAAATTAACTGAAAGGCAAAAACTCTGTTAACCAATGAACAAATGAATCTAAAAAAATGAGAGAAAGAGAGGGCAGAAATTGTTCTGTAGTATTCATTTTTGTAAAACTAACCAAAACATATTGAGTGGAACGTGTGACCTTCACTATTTCAGCAGGGAAAAGGAAGTACACATCTCAGGCTGACAATTTTGCTTGGAAACCTTTCTGACCAATTTTTAACTTGGTTGGTACAAATGTTTTCTGCCAATTAAATTGTGCAATATTCTTACAAGTTAAAATATTCTTGGCAACTACATCTCCTTGGAAAAAGTAATATTAAGAGTTGGGTTTTTAAGTGCTTAATTTAAGAATATCTTAAGAAGGTATAACCACAAATTATTTGTTTATAAAATATTATGAACATTCTAAATTATTATTTTGGGACATTAGGAATAAAGACCCAGGAATTTTTTCATTATCAAAACAAAAAATATAAAACAGTTCCTAATAGTTTACCACATAATAATTTTACAAGTCTGAGAATTTCTAAAAATTATTAAGGCCATTTCCTGTTGATCTACTGCAAATTTTTGTTTGTTTTTTGCTACAAGTCTAAGGAATTGGAAGCATAATCCAGAAACATCAGTATGATTTAAGCAACAAAATTTAATCAAGTGGCTACATAAAGGGAACAAAGGACAAAGGACCTAAAAAATAGGTCATTCACATAAAAAATCCCAAATGGACAATAAACATATTTTAAAAAGGTATTATAAATCATTATGAAGAGCATGAGACTCTAGACTCAGACTATCTAGATTCAAGTCTAGGCTATCACTTCCAGCTTTGTGAGCTTAGACAAGTCACTGATTTCTTTATGCTTTTTCATTTGTGAGTAAAGATGATCAGATATTCTACACCACAGGAATACTTTCAAGAGTGAAGAAAGCAATCCATTTCAGAAACCTAGCAAATAAATGCCATGTAATATGCACTCAATAAGTGTTAGCTATTTTTACTATTATGGAAAAATAGACTCAACCTCATTAGCAGTCAGGTTGAGTCTATTCTTCTGGTTAGAAGAATAAATTTGAGTTTTAATCTACAAATTAAAACAAGATTTTATTTTACCATATTAAAATGGAAAAAACATATAAAAGGATTGTTAGCAGCCAGTGTTGGCAAGATATGCAATTAATGGGAACCCACTAATTGGGTGTATAATTATATACACACATATATAATTAGTGGGGATACATTGGGTTCTGCCCCCTCAGATGGCAATTCAGAGTGATGGAGGGGTATGGGATGTAGGAGAGAAGAAAGGCAAAATACACACATTCAGTGTTCCCAAACTCATGTTACTAGGGGACACTGTTCCATCATCATCATCATCATCATCATCATCATCATCAGTTACACTCTATTCCTTTGCAAGGCATTACCAGAAGTTGTTCATTTAGCTTCTGTATTTGACAAAACAAGATCAAAAGAAACTGAGTACACAAAGATACCTCATATTTGTGTGAGATACCTCATATTTGTTTGTTTGTAATTGGGTCTTTTCTAACCCAATTACAAACACACTTTTATTTCAGTTAGTCTCTGTTTACCTATTTTTTAAAAGATTTTATTTATTTTTAAACAGAGGGAAAAGGAGGGAGAAAGAGAGGGAGAGAAACATCAATGTGTGAGAGAAACATCGAGTGGTTGCCTGTCCTATGCACCCCAACTGAGGACCGAACTCGCAACCCAGGCATGTGCCCTGACCAGGAATTGAATCAGCAACCTTTCACTTTGCAGGACAATGGACAATGCCCAACCAACTGAGCCACAACAGCCAGGGCTAGTCTCTATATATCTTTCAACTGAATCTATATTTAATTTAAAAACTATGTGGTACCTATTGTTTCTTTATTGTAAATAGTCTTTTATATACATGATACTTAATCTGCATATTTTTCCTTTCTCTTCTTTTTCTACTGGGAAATAGTCCCAAGATTTTATTCTTCTAACCAGAGTCAGACTAACTTCATACATTATGGTAGAAAAATTCCCTTGGTTACAACATTTAAAAAATAAAACTAAAATAATAAACATAAATAGTAACTGTGGTGTAATGGAAAGAAAACTAGTCTAGTCAAGAAACCTGAGTTGTAGCATTTTGAGACCTCAGGCAAGTCTCTTAACCTAGCTGAGACTCAATTTTCTCATCTTTAAAGCATAAGAATACTATGATTGTTGAAAACATAATATGGGAAGACATCACCCCAAATATATTTTGTTAATTTTTTAAACAAGTTTCTCCTCTCAGTTTCTATGGCAATTAAGCTATACCTTGTAGAGGCCTCCCCTGATACCATCCAAGTCTAAGAAGGGCAAAAATTTCACTGGATCAGTGCTGAAACAAGATCCTCCAGCATTCAGCATTATCATCATGTGGGAAAGGGTCAGGAAGGAAGGGAGGGTTTGGAGAGGGGAGAGGGTACAATTTTTAGAGGGGATCAAAGTTATTTCCCCCCATTGGATCTTTGAAGGAGAAAACAAAAGGATTGTAAATTAAGCCAGAGGGATCAGTTCTCTCTTCAGACCTCCTAAAGAATAAAATCAAGAGAGATCTAAGGAACAAGGGGATGAATGAAGCCTGGGAGTGCAGGATGGAAGAATGCTCAGGCCTAAATTTACTCTAGACCTTAATCTAGCAATGAAATATAACCCCTGAGAATTTGTATATAGGAAAACAGGGATGAAGCATGAGCATTCGCAGTAGTTCAGAATCCTGTGTCTTATTCATGAGATTCTACGAACGGTTCCAGGTGATTCTAAGTGCACTAAGAACAGTTGAAATTTTGAGATTCAGAATTTGGTTCTTACTTGCTCAATAAAAGTGTTCAAGATTTGAAGTCACACAGGCTTTGGGCATGGCCTTCTCCTTGCTTCTTACTCCCAACACACACATGTTATTGACAATACTACATTTTCACATACATTTCCCATGAAAATCTTTAACTTCTCAGCCTTAATGTAGGTTAGGACTCTGGAGGCAAGGCCCCGAGGCCTGGTTTCTTAAGGCCTCTAGCTCAGGGGTGTCAAACTCATTTTTACCAGGGGCCACACCAGACTCGTGGTTGCCTTCAAAGGACCAAATGTAATTTTAGGACTGTATAAATGTAGCTACTCCTTAACTGTTAAGCAGGAGCTCGGTGCTGCTGCTAGGTAGAAACAAGGTGTCAGGCTAGATAAAACAAGGTGGAGGACTGCGGGCCTTATGTTTGCCACCTGTGCTCTACATGTGAGATAATCTGCTCTAGCAGAGTTTGGGGCTTTAGGGACAGAGCTTTGGGTATTATTTTTACCTCCATGATTAATAACACCTCTCTTGTGATTCTGTATGCAATTACAGTCCCCAAAAGGGCACTCCCTCTTCGAATCATTGCTTCTTTTCGGGGCATTAAATGTGTCTATAAAGATTGCTAAGGTTCTAATGGCTTATTTCTCAGACCAGGAAGTCCTACAAGCAAGTCAACTTGAGTGATCCAGAACCTCTGCATTTCTGTTTATCCTTGATAACCCTGGGGAATAGTATGGGAAGTACGGGGAGTACACATTTGGATCATTAAAAGTGACAAATATCCACCATTACTTACTCTTATGGGTTGATGCAATCTGAGGAAGTGTCCCAAAACTCTAAATGGTGTTATTTAAAAATTAGTTAGCTAATACATAACATTATGATTTTTATATGTGTTAAGAACCAGAAGTGGTGATGCCCAGTTTGATGTCAACAGGGCAGAGTTAGCTGTAGGCAAACTAATGAAAAAGCAAAAATCTTCTTTGGCACCTCCAAACATCATTTACTCTACACTCCATCTGTTTGACCTGTCAGCACTCAAATCCCTTTTAATGCCTCATGGAAATTAAATCACTAGAAATTCAGAGATTCCAGTAGCAAGCAATCTTCACAAAGTCATATCTGTAAAAATATTCAGAGCTTTTCAGTGGAGACCTTTTAGCTGGTGCCATTTTCCCTCTGGACACTATGAGGACAGTGATCTTAACCTGTGATATTTAAGGGCTTTTGAAAAGTGAGGTCAAAAAGAGTTATTAAGTGAAAGATAGAAAAGCAAAATAGACAATTTGATAATAATAGTTGGAGACTTCAGTACTCAACTTTTGATAATGGATAAAACAACTACCTATCCAGAAGATTAAAAAAAATAGAATATTGGGAAAACACTATACATCAACTAGTTTTAACATAAATCTATATAATACTCTACCTACCAACAAAATATACATTCTTCTCAAGTACATATGGAATGTTCTCTAAGACAGATCATATGCTAGAACAAATCTCAAAAAATTTAAAAGGATTGAAATAATATAAAAGGGTTGAAGAACAAAATATCTTCTTCAATCAAAATGGAATGAAAATAGTACCAGAAAAACAATTGAGGAAAAACCACAAGTATGTGGAAATTAACACAGTGCTAAATAACCAATGGGTTAATGAATAAATCAAAAAGGAAAACAAAAGATATTTTTAAATGAATGAAAAAAAGACACAACATAGTAAAGCTATGGAATGATACAAGAATGAAGAAAGAGAGAGAAACTCATTTTACCAGTTTTAGAAATAAAAGAGAAGACATTAGTACTAACCTTAGAGAAATAAAAAGCATTATAAAGTAATATTATTAATAACATCATCCAATACATCAGATAAATGAGATGAAATTAATAAATTTCTAGAAAGACACAAATTACTGAAATGACTCAAGAAGAATTAGACAAATTGAATAAATCTAGAACTAGTGAGGAGAATAAATCTGGAACTAGTGAGGAGAATAAATTATTAACCAAAAAATACCCAAAAGGAAAACCAAGTCCCAGATGGCTTCACTGAAGAATTATACCAAGCACTTAAAGAATTAATACCAATTCTTCACAAACTCTTCCAAAAATTAGAAAAGGAGAGAATACTTCCCATTTTATTACCCTGTATTACCATGTTACAAGTAAACAAAGACATCACAAAAAAACCCACAGATCAGTATCTGCTACCAATAAGGATACAAACATTCTTAACAAAATATTAGCAAATGGAATCCAGTAACATAAAAAAAAAATTATACACCATGACCAAGTGGGATTTACTCCAGGAATGTCAGGTTGGTTTAACATCTGAAAATCAATTGATGTAATATAACATATCAATAGAATAAAAAACAAAATCACAACCCCTTGGATTTTCACAAACTCCACCACTTTTTCATGATAAAGACACATGACAAACAAAGATTACAAGGGAATTTCCTCAACCTGATAAAGGGTATCTGTGAAAAATTTACAGCTAATATCATGCATAATAACAGAGAGTAAGTGCCTTCCCCTTAAGATTGGGGGGGAAAAACAAAAATGACCTCTTTTACCATTTATGTTCAACATTGTACTGGAGGGTCAAGCCAGGACAATTAGGCAAGAAATAAAAGACATTCAGGTTGGAAAGAAAGAACTGAAACTATCCACAGATGACAGGATACTGTACGTAGAAAATCCTAATGAATTCACTAGAGCACTGTGAGAAAATCCTAATGAAGTCACTAGAGAACTAAGAAATGAATTCAACAGGGTTGCAACAAGGTCAACATACAAAATCAACTGCATTTCTATACACTAGTACTGAACAATCTGAAAATAACAATAAGAAAACAATTCCATTCACAAAGCATTAAACAATAAAATATTTAGTAATAAATTTAACAAAAGAAGTGCAAAACTTATGCTTGGAAATCCACAAAACATAGGGAGAAATTTAAAAAGATCTAAATAAATGAAAAAAATCCATGATCATGGATTGGAAGAACTAATATTGTTAAGATGGCAATGCTTCCCAAATTGATCTACTGCTTCAAGATAATGCCAATGGAATCTCAATTGATTTCTTTGTTGAAATTGACACACTGATTCTAAAATTCATGTGAAATTATATAGGACCCGAGAGACAAAACCATCTTGAAAAAGAACAAAGTAGGAGGACTTGTACTTCCTGATTTCAAAACTTACTACAAAGCGATGGTATTCAAGACTGTGTGATACTGGCAAAGGATAGACATATACATAAATTGGAACTTAGTCAAGAAATAAAATCATGTGTCATGGCCAACTAACTTTCATAAGAGTACGAAGAACATTCTTCGAATGACCCTTCTTCGAAGGGGGGTTCTTCTCTTGGAAGAACACTCTTTGCACTCTTATACTATCTAATGGGAAGTCTTTCAACAGAATAGCCACACGCTAAAGATTGAAGCTAGACCCTTTCCCCATACCACACACAAAAATTAACTCAGAAGAAAGGAGAAGGGTCTAGTCAAGGAACAGTTATAAATGACCCATGGACAGAGAAAACAAGGTGGGGATTGATTATGGGAGTGGAGATGGGGAGGGTAGGCAGGGCAGGGAGAATGGGGGGAAATTGGGACAACTGTGACAGAACAACAAAATTCACTCAAAATGGATCAAAGACATACCAAAGGGTAAGTCCCATGACCTCAGATTTGGCAAAAGATTCTTGGATATGACATCAAAAGCACAAGCAACAAAAGGAAAAATAGATCTGTTTAACTTCATGAAAATCAGAAATGTTTGTGCTTCAAAGGATAACACTGAGAAAGTGAAAAAACAACCCTGAAAATGGAAAAAAATACTTTCAAATCATATATCTGATAAGGAGCTTGTATCTCAAATATGCAAATAACTTTTACAACTCAATAATAATAAGACAACCTAATTTTTGAAATGGACAAACATTTTTTCCTGGACATTTCTCCATGGAAGATATATAAATGGCTAATAAATGTTTTAAAGGGTACTTAATACTGTTAGTCATCAGGAAAATGTTATTAAAATCACAATGAGATACCACTTCATTCCTGCTAGGAGGTTAGAATTGAAAGCCAGGTAATAACAAGTGTTGATAAGGATGTGAAGAAATCAGAACCCTCATACACTGCTGGTAAGAATGTGAAATGGTGTCTAGTAGTTCCTCAAACACTCAAACATAGAGTTACCATACAATCCAGCAATTCTACTCCTTGTATATACTCAAAAGAATTGAAAGCAGGTATTCAAATAAATATACACAAATGCTTAAGCAACACTCTTCACCACAGGCAAAAGGTAGAAATGACCCACGTGTCTATCAACTGATAAATAGATAAGCTAAATGTGATCTATCCACATAATAGATGTATTATTCCACCATAATAAGTAATGCACTGCTGATATATCCTGCAGCATGAATGAACCTGAACACATTATGCTAAGTAAAAGAAGCCAGTCACAAAAGCTACATTTATTGTATATTGTTCCATTCATGTGAAATACTCAAAATTGAAAAATCTATAGAGATAAAAAGTAGACTAGTGGTTGTCTAAGGCTGGAGAGGAAATGGAGGGAAATGAGGAAGGAAGGTAATAGCTAAAGTGCATGGTGGTTCTTTTTGAGGTGATGAAATGTTCCAAAATTGATTGTTCTGATCATAGCATGTATTCGTGACTGTATTAAAACCCATTGAATTTTACATGTTAATGGGTGGACTGTATAATATGTAAATAATACCTCAATAAAGTAGCTTTTTAAAGAAGCACTGCTGTAGTTGGAAAAACAAAAGTTATTGGCTCCAAACACAAAAGAAAATAATTAAATGTTTATAAAGAAATGTTATGTTTATTTTATTGACCATTAAATTTAATGTTAATAACAATTTAATTATCCTGACAGCCATTTGTAGGTTAGATTGTCTCATTTTAAAATAATTCTCTAGTAAGCATGATGATTCTTTAGAAATCAGAGCTAAACATAAATAATTCAAAAACAAAACTATAAAAACCATTTGCATTCTGTTCACTGGACAGGAATTACATTTAATGTGACATATGGGTACATGTAAGTGTGTTTGATATGATGTAAGGCAGGACTTCCCAAAGTAAGTGTTGAAGGCTAAGTTTTCCAATGCCCCTGGATTTGCCATGCCTTTCCCCACAGGCACATGCCCAGACGCTGGGTTTGTCAGTAAAAAAGCCTTATTGGTTTCATATTCATTCTCTTGACTCAACACATTTTGATTTTTAGAGGCACTTAGCTCCAGCTTTCCCTTCCAGGTTTTGAACATTAATTATTTGTCATCTTTCACACACTGAGGCTTACACTTTCAGGTATGGAATAAGGAAAACATGAACTAAAAAGTTAGCTTATTTTCATGCAAATATCTTTATGGAGAAAAAATGTCTTTGTGTCAAGAAGGAAGATCTAAAGTGCCAATCTAAGAAGGCCTGAAGTGAAATTGGTACAGTATATAAAATTATTCCCTCTTGAGATAAAATTGTAGCTGGTTAGTATTTTAAATTTGGCCAATTTTTAAGATGGAAAGGGAGAAATTTTGGAAACAGAGTGTCCTGGGTTTGGATCCCTTATCTTTCATTTACTGGTTGTGTGATCTTGAACAAGCTGCCCAAGTTCAATTTTCTTACCTTTATAAAAGAGGATAATAAATTATACTTACATCATAACATTATAAGGGGGAAAGGACTATGCCTAGCAGCAGTTGGCACTCAAAAAACTTCTTTATCTTAATATTCTGCAATCTGAATGTAAAATGGCAATATCAGTAATGACACCATTGAGTCATTCAAGATGACTCGCTTGATCCCTAGTAACTAAGATTTATTCTCTGTTTGCTCTAAATACCAGAGGTAGATCAGACACTGCTAATAAACTACAATGATATCTTCCCTACTGCTCCCTACTCTCTAAATGTTTATGATATCTAGTGAAATAGGTCCGATATAGTTCCCTGAGCAAACTGAGAAGAACCAACCCAAGAGCAGGGAAATTGCTGAAGTACATGTGATAGGCCCTCAAGTTTGCTGATGGTGGAATAACTCCGGTCATTCCTCCCTCTCTTCCTTCCTCTCATTGCATCCACAAACTGCCTGATGTTAAAGGGATGTTGTGAAAAAATAAAGGCCTAAGAGAAACTCATAAAATGATTCCAGGAAATCAATTCTTATGGAATGAATAAATAAAGCAGAAAAGAACTAAAGGACAAAACAAAGGAAAAGACAAAGTTATCTTCAGCTGTAGGATTGAGAAAAAGCAACTTGAGTGAGATCAAGAAATATGTTAATAGGATGGTTAAGAGAAACCTAAATATTTACATCTGCCTGATATGATTTTGTTTCCTTCTCAACTTACATGTCTTTCTATCCCTCACATTCCTTCACAAACCAACTCTTATAAAATTGTGCTGTACCTATAAGTAAGGGCAGATTCTTAGTGATAGAAATTTTCCAGTGGGGTGTGGTGAGGAAAATAGATTCTGACCTTTTAGTACACATTTTCTGAGGCCAAAGTTAAGCTTGAAAGAATGGGGTCAAACAGAGCAGGGGCTTGATTTATTAAGTCAGTTTCTAAAGCAGTCTGGGAATGCACCATGTGGAAGAGAAAGTGATGTGCTTGTTTGCTTGTTTGTGTTTATATTTTTCCATGTGCAAAAATAAGGTCTTTATACTTTCTATTAGCTGAGGATGGAATAAAATAAAATTTTGGAGGTGTCTTTAAAAAGAATTTAAAAAATCCTGCCCATACTTCCTGAAAACTTTTCAGATAATGTTGATACCTTTAAGTAAACAATCCAGAAAAAAATTTTTTTTAATGAATCCAAATTTACTTGGGCCCAGGGCCCAAAGTTTCACCCAGAGCAGTATCTCCAGGGAGACTCCATCCAATCTTCGGTCCACAATGATCACCGCAGAGATGCCCACTGATGCTTGACTTGTGATGACTGTCACTTCTGTGCCAGGCTTAAAGGATGAAATCTTTGCTAACCTGACACCTTAGTGTGGAAGCAGTCATTCTTCTTGAAATCTTGCCATCTTCTCTCTCCCCACATGCCACAGCTATACCATTGAATGGCCCCCAAGGCCCCTTACTTGCAGACTTACCCACTCTGTCCCTCCAGTTTTCCCTGTCTCCTCCCCTCCACTACAGCATAAATTGGTGCTGAATAATGACATTTCAGTCAACAATGGACCATGTATATGATGATGGCCCCATAATATTATAATGGATCTGGAAAATTGTATGACCTAGTCATAGTGTAGTGATTCTAATGTCACAGCACAATCCATTATTTACATGTATGTGGTGATGTTGGTGTAAATAAATTTATTGCACTTCCAGTTGTGTAAAAGTATAGCACATACAATTATGTACAGTATTAATACTTGATAATAAGTAACTATATTACTGGCTTATGTATTTCCTGTACTATACTTTCATCATTTTAGAATATACTCTTTCTACTTATCAAAAATGTTGTCTGTAAAACAGAGTGCCATGTTACACTGGCAACAATAACATATCATGTTTACTGCATCTCTTGATTGCATCGTTTTGTCTTGTGCTTGATTTAACCTCTTGTCATTTAATGTTTTTATACAAATACCACATGTTATAATTGCCCGAAGTGTGCAGTGTGGTAAAATGCTGTACAGATGTATAGCCTAGGAGCCATAGGCTACGGCATATAGCGTAGGTGTGGAGTAGGCTACACCATCTAGATTTGTGTAGGTGCACTCTGTGATGTTCACACGATGATGAAATGGCCTAACAATGCCTTTCACAGAATGCACTCAAGCAATGCATGACTGTACAGGCCTTCAGAAAACAAGTGGCTTCTATTTCCTGACCTGTCACTAACCTTCCCTGAAGCAAGGACAATCTAACTATCTGCAGATTTTATATGGGGTAAAAAGAGAGTTATAGGGGAGAAGGAACCTCATTATCACTTCATATTAAAGAGTAAAGGACATCTTTTGTTGAAGAGAAAAAAAGAATATTTCTTTAAAGTCCTGATAAAGTCCTAATTTTGTAACTAGTTTGGCCATTTTTAGCTAGCCTGGGACAGTACAGTGCCAGCTACTATTTCGTTGAAGCAAATGCTGTTGATACCTTGATTATATTCCCTGGCCTCTGCTGAGGTCACCTGCAGCTTGGTGGACAGTTACCTAATGGCATTTTAGCATAATCACTGCCATCTCTGCCTGAGGCCTTTCTCTGGCTGCAGAGCAAGCATGGCTAAAATTCAAGACAAGCCAGGGGAAGTTAACTCCCCCAGCAGCAGCTCTTACCCAGGGAAGGACCACACTGTCCTGATAGGAACAATTCCAAGATACATTCTTTATGATTTCCAGTATAGTAGCTACTAGCAAATGTAGCTACTGAGTACTTGAAATGTAGCTTGTCCAAAAGATACGAACTTAAAGTGTGAAATACGCACTGGACTTCAAAAATATAGTATGAAAAAAAGTAAATTATCTCATTAATATTTTTATTGGCTACATATTGAAATTACAAAATTTTGCTAAATATAATAATCGAATATAATTTTACCTTATTTTTTACTGTTGTTCAGTTACAGTTGCCCCACCTTTTTCCCCGTTGCTCTCTCCCTTGCCCTGTCCCCCTGGTTCCCACAGTCATTACCCACCCCCCATTTTCCATGAGTCCTCTACTCTGTTCCTGTCTTGCCCCTTCCCCTTCTTTCCCCCCTTTTCCCCCACCCCCTCCCCTCTGGTCCCTATCAGTCTGTTCCTTGTTTCCAGGCCTCCGGTTCTATTTTGCTTGTTTGTTTGTTCTGTTGATTAGGTTCCACTTACACATGAGATCATATGGTATTTGTCTTTCATGGCCTGACTTACTTCACTTAGCATCATGTTCTCCAGTTGCATCCATGCTGTTGCAAAGGATAGGAGTCCCTTCTTTCTTTCTGCTGCACAGTATTCCATTGTGTAAATGCACCACTTTTTTGATCCACTCATTTACTAATGGGCAGGCACTTAGGCTGTTTCTAGCACTTAGCTATTGTAAATTGTGCTGCTATGAACATTGGGGTGCATAGGTTCTTTTGGATTAGAAATTTAGGATTCTTAGGGAGCTGCTAAGAATTCTAATCCCAGCAGTGGGATTGCTGGATTGAAAGGCAGCTCCATTTTCAGTTTTTTGAGGAAATTCCAACCATTTTCCACAGTGGGTGCACCAGTCTACATTCCCACCAACAGTGCACTAGGGTTCCCTTTTCTGCACAACCTCACCAGCACTTATTAATGATGGCCATTCTGACTGGTGCGAAGTAGTAGCTCATTGTGGTTTTCATTTGTATCTATCTAATGGCTAGTATGTTGAGCATTTTCTCATGTGTCTATGGGCCCTCTGTATGTCTTCCTTGGAGAAGTGTCTGTTCAGGTCCTTTGCCCACTTCTTAATTGTATTGCTTGTCTTCCTGGTGTGGGGTCACATGAGTTCTTTATATATTTTGGAGATCAACCCTTGTCTGAGGTATAAGTGGCAAGTATGTTTGCCCATTTTTGGTTCCCTTTCCATTTTCTTGATGTTTTCTTTAGCCATGCAGAAGCTTTTTAGTTTGATGAGGTCCCATTTGTTTATTCTTTCCTTTATGTCCCTTGCTCGAGGGGACATATCAGTGAAAATGTTGCTGTGTGGGATATCTGAGATTTTCCTGCCTATGTTCTTGTCTAGGACTTTTATGATATCACAACTTACATTTAAGTCTTATTTTTTTACTTACTAGAAAATTTAAAATTACATATGTGGCTTGCATTGTTACATTTCTTTTGAATAATATTATAGTTTTTTAAAAGATCTCCTGTGCAGATGCCCACACCAGCAACCTAACCAATTTTCATTCAATATATTCCCTATACTGAAAATTCATTCAATATATTTCCTTCATTCAATATTATTTCATTCAATATATTTCCTCCATACTGAAGACATTAACTTAATAATTGCAATAGAGATTTTAAAGAGGTTTACTTGGATGGAGTTTGGGTGTGCCTATTGTTCTAGGGAGTGCAGAAAATTTATATTGAGGGAAAGACAGCTCTTTGGCAAAATACATTTTTATGGGCCTGTAGGTTATACAAAGCAAAGGAGAAAGTGGGAATTGAGATTCTTGAGATAATGAGAAATATGTTTTATTTTTCTTGTTGGAATTTGTTATCTCTGCGGAGATTATGACAATGTTGGCTAGGTTTTGTTTTCCCTTGAGAAAGCTGGAGTCAGAGCAGATAGGGGCCCTGGACGCTGAGGGAAGGCAGGAGTAACAGAGCATCCATTTAGGGAAAATGAGTCAAGCCCTGGACCATGGTGGCAAGGCAGAGGAAAGGACAGAGCTGGCCTTCCAAGCAGCCCCTTTGGAAGGGTATGACTAATGGACTTTAGAAGAAATGTCACCTAATACTTCATCCTAGGTTTTCCTTTTCTAAATTGTATTTCAGTGATGTTTTAAAAAATACCAAAGCTGTGCTTTGGGCAATTAAAGGTTTGGAGCCTTGTCTATCTTTGGGGATAACCAAAATGGGACACAAACAGCAACCTGATGAAGTGCTTATTAGATGGCAATGAGCAGAAAAGCCTGAAACATTCATTTTGTGTGTAGGGGGTGGGTAGTAAGTGAGTGAGAGCCAGCTATTAATAATACACTCATGTTTATTGAACCAGGCATGTTTGAACTAAAAGGTTCTAAGTTTTTCACAGGTTATCTCATTTCATTCTCACAATAACCACAGGACACAAGTAATATTATTATTCCTGTTTTATAGGTAGTAAAACTGATAGAGAGATGCCAAATAACTTAACCAAGATCAAACAGCTAGCAAGTGGCAAATTCAAAGTACAAATTCTGGCAATCATTTTTGCTTTAGGGCCAGTCACCTTAACCACTATGATATTATGTTTCTTGAGACAGGTTTGTGGAACAAGGATCTATTCCCTGTGGATCTTCAGAAATCAGGAGGGAAACTCGATATAAGACCATGTGTCAAAGCAGGCCTTTCACAGATCTCAACTACATAGTGTAAACTGATGATGGCTGTTGGAGTCAATTCAATGTCAACAGGAATCCCCAATTTGGGGTGTGGTGAAGAAAGACATTTTACTCAGTGCAAAACAGCTCAATTGTGATACAGCAGGGCTGTGAAAACAGCATGGCTGTGGAACAGCTTAATTGTGATATAGCGTTGCCTTGAAAACATCATGGCTGTAAGGCAGTCCTGGAGCCAGGCCCCTGTCTGGCTAGAGAGCTCTGCACTGCTAGTCTGCTCTGCTCTGTTCTGGCCTGCACTGGTATGTTCCACTCTGCTCTGGAGAGGCCCCTCAGTGTTTCAGCTCAGCCAACAGAAAAGCAGACTTCAGTCTTGGGTGGAAGGGAAAAACACTCCAAGAACCAGAGGGGAGCTGGCTTATATAGACAGAAGTTCCCTCCCCTGGTCCCTGATTAGTTTGTCCTCATGCAAATGAGGATTCCAAATCCTCACAGTTTGGTCCAAAATCAGGCACTGCCCTGACTGGACCACTCTAATTAGTAGAAGCTGCATAGCTCCGATTAGATCAGGAAAGCTTTAGTACTATTGGCTGAAATAGGATTTCAGTAACTCCTTCATAGAAGCTGACTCAGATGGCAGAAACACAGGGCAGGCACACAGTTCAGGACAGGAAGTTCAGGGCAGGCTTCTCTGTGAAGTGTAGTTTGTGTGAGAGTCCACTATGTAGAAATAGTTGCCCTTCTTACTAGGTATCTTCTTTCTCAGGGTCCCTAATAAAAGAAAACAAAATCAGCTTTCACAAAACTGTCAACTAGATAGGAAATTTGAAAGGAGAGAACAATTTCCTAAAATTCATGTTTCTCAAGATGACTCTTACTGTGACCTATGCTTAGTAGTAATTCCTAGTTGCTGATAAAACGCACAAAAAAAAGTTGGACACCAACTTTTAAGCCATTCAAAATGTCAGCATTTTTTCCAGAACAGCTTTGAGTGACTATAGATATATGACTTTTAAAGTACTACCAAGTGGTATTAAATTTTAACTCAAGATAAACCTAAACTTCAGGCAGTGAAATCCCCATTATTGCGTTTTTAGGGTATGTTCATTCTACTTAATCTAAGGATTACAGAACACATGATACAGGATGGGATGGGATTATAAAGACTTTACTTCTTCATGATATACCTGAGCTATTTCCCCCACTGAATTGCTTATTCAAATGTCCATAAGTTTCTCCAAATTGCTTATTCGAAATAATTAGAAAACAAAGACCTTTTTAATAGGTTATACCTGATTTAAGCAGAAGAAAGCTTAGTATTCAGTCCACTCTTCCTTTCTGGGAACTGCTCTTTCCTCGTTGTTTTTCGTATATATTTGGTCTCTACCCCAAACCTCTGTTTCTATAAAAATCTAGGCTTTTGGAAACCAAACCAGGAAGAGCAGCAGGCCGTCAGCTTCCTATTCTGCCATATCTCTTTCCTGGGGAATCAGCCAAGGAATGCAACTACTTGTATCAGAGAAGGAAAATAAAATCCCTGAGAACAAAAATGGTCATTATTTCAAAAATGTATTCTGTGTAAGGCACCATGTTCAGCATTTTACATACAGCATCTTAGTTCATCCTTAAACAACTCTAGTGTTATTTATTGCATTGTTAAAAGTTGCAAATGCTATTATTTATCCACATTTTAGAGTGAAAGAAATGGAGGCTTGGTAGGTTGGCAGCCTCTGAGACAACCTTCTGACATTCACACCCTTGCGTAGTTCCCTTCCCCTCTCCCCTCCCTGCCACCCCCTAAGTGGAGGATGACACTAGCAATTTGCCTCTAACACAAGGAATGCAGGAAAAATTATATAATGAGTTGTCACTTTTGAAATTAGGCTGTGCCCTCTCTCTCTTGTTCCCTCTGATGGAAGCCAGCTGCCACACTGTGAGCTGTTTTGGGGAGAGGTCAACATCAGTGGCCCGAAGTGATGACTTCAGCCCACATCTAAGGAGGACCTGAGGCCTAATAACAACCACGTCAGTGAGCCTGGAAGGAACCGTCTCCAGTTGGGCCCTGAGACGGATAAAGCCCTGGCCAACACTTTGATTATGGCCTTGTAAGACACCCTGAGCCAGAGGACTGGGCTAAGCTGCACCCCATTCATGACTCTCAGAAAATGTGAGATAATAAACCTTCCTTTAAGCACTAAGCTTTAGAGTATTAACTAATACATTGAAACTTAGGTGATTTGGCTCTGGACATGCTCTACTGCTCCCTAGGACTTGAGATTGGCTCTCTAAGCTTCCCTCTCAGAAGCTACCACTTGTGGATAAGCCTAGTAGGTTCTCCCCTGTTTCCCAATGGCCTCGGTAGTGCTGAGATTCTAGCACATGGCTTGTACCATAATCAACTCCTTCTCTTGTCCCAAAGAAAGATCCCTTGTTTCCCTTGTTTTCTTGCTTGCACTATGAGGACATTATTGATAATTCCTGTTGGATTATGACTCAGAAATACCCATTCTTATTACCACTTCCTTTATTTCTCTTTGTTTCTCTTCTGTCACTGCTTTTAAGCTCCCCCTTTCTTTAACTCTTGACTCTTAGACCCCACTTTCCTCTTCCCTTCCACTTTCTCCTGCAAACTGTTTTCTCCTGCTTCTGTTTTCACTTACAGAAAAAAGGCACTCTTTGCCTTCTGAAAATTCAACGTTTGTCTGAAAAGAACAGTTTTCTGGAAACATCATCAGAAAGAAAAACACAGGTGGGGGGTGGTGCGAGAGAACTCGCTTCTGCAGTGGGTTTCTTGTTTTTGTTCCCACCCACCTCCCATATCAAAACATCCCCTGTGGCACTTAAAAGCTGTTGGCTACCCCAATTAAAGTGTTTTCATAGAAGCTGTCAGAAAGAGTTCCAAGAGCACTTTTAAGTTATTACATGTGGGTTACATAAGCACTGGAGGCTTGTTAAAACGTTCAAAATATGATATGAAATGAGTCACACAGTTGTGGGTCAAAGCTTTAGCTTTTTAGTGTGAATAACATGATCAGCTGAGATTTAGGCACCCTGGACAAAAGCACATCTTAAAGAAAACCAATTAAATGATATTTTTTGTTCCCTTCAGGAATCTATATTCCTAGCTTTTAAAAAAATATGGCTACAATTACTTTATATTTGGATTAACTATGCTCTAAAGTATAGCTGTAACAAAACCATTCACACTAGAATTTGGATATGGGATCCAAAGTCAATTCTTTATTTGGTTTAAATTAACCTTACCTTCCTCAAAAAGACCAACACATTGGGTTGTGTGGAGCGGGAAAAAAAAAAAAAAAACAAGAAAAAACAAAAACTGTTAAGCCATTCCTCTAACCCTAAATGGATGGGATGACTTAACCTCTTTCTGCATTTCTCATGATGACTCAAGTGGCATGTTAGGTGGGACAGTTCTTCCTAGAGCTTGGCAGACATTTAGCATCCTGTGCCCCTTCCTCCTCCCTACCTCCTCCTTCTGCAAAGTGCCATGATATGGCATGATGACAGCACCACCTTAACCACCCTTACACATTTCCAAACATCCCCTTGCAGGTTAGTATTGCCGTCCCCCTACAAAACAAAAAACCCTAAGTAATACCAGGTATTTAGGCAAATCCTCTAGTGTGCCAGACCCATCCCCACCCATCTGCTCTATAAAGGGGCATCTGGGCTTTTTAGGAAAAGAGACAAGTGAGGATCCTTAGGTCAGTTCAGGGTTCCCGGGTCCTCTGGTCTCCAAGGAAATGGCCATTACTCAGCTGACTGCCCTTGCAAGCTAAAGTCAACACTCTCATTCATGAGCTGGTCATAACATATAAAGTCAACCCTTGTTGATACATGATTAAATGAGAATCGCTCTCAAATGTGCCACTTCAAGAAAAACCTTGTTGCACAACTGATTTGCCCAATTACACCCTGGTAAAAGGAGAAAATATTCTTTTCAATAAAAAGTTATGTTGCTATAAGAGTAAGGAGATTCAGTAAAATAATTTGTTTCTCAATTCTTATGCATCAGTGAAAATTAGATCCCAAAGGCAGAGTGTACTAAATTGAAGATTTGAAATAGCTTCAGAAGAAAAAGAAAGGGCTCTCTTACATGTTTACAAAGGACAGAACATTAAAATACCAAAACTATTCTGTATAAATTACCACATTACAATTTCCCTCAATAGTTATTAAGTTCACTGTAATTAATTGTTATTTTACTGGGCCTTTACTGCTCCAGAGATGAAGCAGTTAGCTTTGCTGAAATACATCTGCTTTTGGACAGAGCTGCCCTATTCCACTGGAGTACAGTTGGGATACAATATTATATTAGTTTCAATTGTACAACATAGTGATTTGACATTTACATACCATATGATCTTATCACCATAGTAAGTCTAGTAGCTATTACCATGCAGTTATTAAGATATTATCGATTATATTTCTTGTGATATACACTATATCCCTGTGGCTTATTTATTTTATAACTGGAAGCTTGTACCTCTCATTCACCTTCATCTTCACCTTTTTTATCCATCCACCTATCAGCCTCCGATCTGGCAACCAGCAGTTTTTTTTCTGTCTCTGCAAGCAGGACTACACCAAACTAAACAGCTTCTGCACAGTGAAAGAAACTATCAACAAAAGAAGAGACAACCTACTGAATAGGAGAAGATATCTACAAATAGTGTATCCAATAAAGAGTTAATATCTAAAATATCTAAGGAACTCATACAACTCAAAATAAAAAACCAAATAATCCAATTTGAAAAATGGATAGAGGACCTGAATAGATGTTTCCCCAAAGAGGATATACAGATGGTCAGCAGACATATAACAAGAGTTCAACATCACTATCAACAGGGAAATGCTAATCAAAACTACAATAAGACATCACCTCACACCTGTCAGAATGGTTATTATCAAAAAGCCAACAAATAACAACTGTTGGTGAGGATGTGAAAAAAGGGAACCCTTCTGCACTGTTAGTAGGATTGTAAATTGGAGCAGCCATCATGGAAAACAACATGGAGATTCAAAACAAATTAAAAATGGAACTACCATATGACCAAGCAATTTCATTTGTGGCTATTCACTGAAAAAATAAAAACACTAATTAGAAAAGATATGTATGCACCTATATGTTTACTGCAGTATTATTTACAATAGCCAAGATATGGAGGCAACCTAGGTGTCCATCCACAGATGAGTGGACAAAGAGGTGGTATGTGGGGGAGCTTTGCCCGCAGAGCCCCCTGTCTACCATGAATGAAAATAAGTCTATCAAGACTTGATCTGCTTGGGGAGGAAAGGTGGCTGAACTCTCGAGGAGAAGGGCCAGGAGCCTGTTCCTCAATGGGCTTTTATTAGGTTTATTTGCATAGGAGTACAAGGCATATACATAAAGCTCATCAGTCATTGTCAGGCAGTAATGATCAAACAATAGATAACAGTCAAAGAACTCTGAGGGTTTATTTTGAGTCAGGGTCAGATAGCTAAAGGGCCATAAAACTTTGGGGAAACAAACTCATTCCATGCTTGGACCCTTACAATTTAAGTTGAGGTTATTAACAAAGCAGGTTTCACAGATTTTATGCATTCTTTCTTAGGCCTGATCTCCAGGGAACCCCTGTTTCCAGCACAGGGCTGCACCCACCTCCAACACTGTTTCAGGCTTAAGTCAGGCAGGGGAAGTAAGGAAGCCAAGAGATTAGGAGACTTCTCACAAACAGAATGAGGACTCAGGCTTTGTCAAAGCTGAGGGGCAAGGGTCCACCACCCCCTTTATCTATAGCCCCCCAAATCCTTCCCTGAGGGCTCCTTTGTGACTGTGCCTGTCTTAGGTCGTTCCTCCCTTGAGGAATCTTACCCATCATTGGCTAACCAGTCATCTGCCTGGGGCCAAGCAGGTGAAGTAAAAGGGGGCAGAGGCAGCACCCCTGTCAGAGAGATAAGCTTTGTCTCCTTGGTGGCTTAGGGTCCCAAGGTCTCTCACTCAGCCTTCGCCATGGCACTGTTATAGCTTCTGGAACCAGGCAGGGCAGTTCCCAACAGCGAGTGGCATAAATGTACTATGGAATATTACTCCAAAACAACAACAACAAAGACTGTTCTTTCAAATACCCATAGTTCAGAGTACCTAGTGCAGTCTTTTCCACAGGTCTCTGAGACTTTTTTTTCTGTAGAAGACATAACCACTAGCCTGTTGCCTAACCTAGAGTGTCAGGTAAGCTTCAGAAGGAAGCAGAAACCTGCTTAATGAGACTGAATTGCTGTGGTCAGTTTATTATAGTAGCAATAATATCAGAATGAAAAATTCTGATTAGATATTTCATAAGGGTTTAATCAATGTTTCCTATGAACTAAGAATCAATTATGGATAGTGAGGGCAGTGATAATTTCCAGGGCCTTCTTTTATAATCTACAATTTCTGAAATTTTTAAATGAACTTAACCTAGGAAAGGCTCTAATCTGAATTCTTCCCATGCAATTAGTGGTGAGATAATTGAGAAGTATGCAGCACACCAAACAAACCTAACTTTTCCCCACACCTCTCTGGTGCTAATATCTACTGTGGCAGATATAGAAATGCACCTTTCTGATGTTCAGACCTTTCTTCAGGAAAGGACTTGTGGCCTCCAGCTATTAACTCTTTCAGGCTGGCCTCAGCTTTTGAGCTCAGGCCATGCTTTTCTTGGGTTGGCCTCGCCTAATGACCAAGCAAGATGTGCTACAGGGCTGAGACTTCTGCCCAGTGCAAGACTCTTTTAATAGGTAATCCTCAGTGTAGACCTTTCTGTTGGGCTTTCTGAGTCTCTGTCAGATCTGCATTGCTGTCTGTCAACCATTCCTGCCCAATCTTGCTCCCTGCCTTTTCCTTTCACAGGTATATTCCCCCATAAACTATTTATACTTCTGTTTCTATCCCTGTTCACTTCTCAGAGGACCCAACTAGCACAACAATAGCAGGAATGAACCAAAAAAGTGGTAAGTTGTGATGTTGAGACTGGATCCCTCACTGCCTAACTGGCAAAAATGAGCCTATCCCAGGTGAGAAATAGGGCACAACTAGTCCTTAGCACAATGTGGTAGTGCAATTGCTAAAATTTTTCACTGGCGGAGATCACGGGAACATACTACTTCACAGGAAGAGTTCATTGACTTTGGGGAACTTTCTTTGGATGTAGGAGTAAACACTCTGGAATGAACCCAAAGGGGCAGAGTAAATCCTGTGCCCTGGGTGACTTCTGGACACCTGGAAAAAGCAATGGGTCATGCTGGGGAAAATGAAATTCCTGCATCACTGTAGCTGACCCTAGAGAAAGGAAATAAAAAGCCCAGGAAAGTGGATGTGCCATGCTGGAGTCAGAATAGTATGTGCAGCCAGAAAACCCACAAGAAAGGTATTTTCCACAGAAGAGCCCAGAGGACATATTTCTGAAGAACGACAGGAATGTGCTAGTAGGAAGGGCACCAGCATCACAAAGACACCCAGTGCTGGCTCCTCTTCACAGGTCAGGCCTGACTATAGAACAGGCTGCATAAAACTCGGTTTATTAAAGGCAATGAGGATGATGGGTACTTGAAGTGACCAGAGGCTTAAGCAACATTTAACCCTTAGAAGCTGGGGTGGGAGGGGTAACAATTACAGTGACCAGAATGATGGAGCAGCAGCCATGAGGGAGTTGTGAAGATGGTCCATAGAACATGGTGTCACTAGGAGTAAATATACGACTAGCCAGTGACAGTTGCTTAGTGTACACAAAAGAAAGAATGGAGGAGCAGAAGGCTGAGGTGGGTAATCTCAATAAAAAGTCACAATCCTTTGCCTAGTTCCTAGACCTGTGCCAGTTTTCAAACAATTGACTGAAGACTTGACTAGATTTCAAAAAGAAGCACCATGCGCCACTATGTCAAATAATATTGTAATGATTCCTGTGGACCTTCCGCAAAGGTACCTACTTTCTCTTGGATGAATGACCGTGCACTGGAAAAAGGGGAATAGCCACATGTTTTGAGGACTACTGGATACAGGGTCAGAGTTGATATTGATGTATCACAACTCACTTATTGGAATGGAGGGGTATGGATGTGAGGAAATAAATGGAGTTATGGCTGGGGTCTGGTTCACAGATCAAGTCAGTGGTCCCGAGTGTGTAATTAGGATTGATATCCTTCACAGTTGAAATATTTTTGGTTATTGTCTTGTAGAGTCCTTGGCTTGTAGAGTAAGAGCTATTATAGTGCAGAAGGCCAAGTAGAAGTCTTTGAAACTTCCCCTCCTGACCAATAAAGTAAATCTCAAACAACATCATGACACCATAGGAATGGTGGAGATTAATGATATATTGAAATATTTAAAGGATACAGAAATAATAGTTCCCATCCCATCTCCAGAAACCAGATGAATTAGCAGAATGATTGTAAACTACCAGCAGTTCAACCAAGTAGTAGCCCCAATTCCAGCTGCCATGCCAAGCATTCTATCATTGCTAACACAGGATAATACGGCCATTTATTTCAAGAATGCAATCTTTTCTATCCCAATCAAGAAAAGACAATTAGAAATGGTCCACATGATATAGACAGACAACAATATGCATTGACATTTTTGCCCAGGGGTATGCTAACTCTCTGTCTCTCTTATAATAACAGCCCAAAGAGATCTGAATCAAGTGGAAATTCTATGGTTTATCGTATTGATCCTTTATATCAATGGCATCATGTTGATCAAACAAGTTGAGCAAAAGGTGGCTAGCTTGCTGGAGGTTTGTGCTCTGAAGAGTGGGAAACCAACCCTTTGAAGAATCGGGAACCTGTCTCTTCATCAAAGATTTTAAAGGATCAGTATTCAGGACATACTACAACATCCCCTTTAAAGTAAAAAATAAAAATTAAAAAAAAAAACTTGCTGCCTTTTACATTCCCTACAACAGGAATCATAACCCCCAGGCCCCGGACCAGTACCAGTATATGGGTTGTTAGGAACTGGCCACATAGCAGGTGGCAGGCAAGCAAGTGAAGCTTTGCTCAAATTGCTGCCTGAGCTCTGCCTCCTGTCTATCCCCTCTCCCACCCCCATCCCCCAGTCCATGGAAAAATTGTCTTCCATGAAACTGGTCCCTGGTGCCAAAAAGATTGGGGACCACTGCCCTACAAGGAAGGAGAAAGCACAGTGTGTAGGAGGTGGCTTTAGGTTCTGTAAGCAACATACTCCACACCCAGGGATATTTTTCTGGACAATATACCAGGTGACATAAAAAGCTAACAGCTTAACAACCTGGCAAAAGAAAGGGCTCTGCAGCAGTTCTGAACAGTGGTGTAAGCACCCTTGACACTTGGGCTACAGGATCTGGCAGATCCTATGATATTACAGTTATCAGTTTTGGGGGGGGAAATGCAGTATGGAGTTTATGGAAATCTTAGAGAAAAATCCCAGTTCAGGCCCATGGGGTTCTGGAGCAAGTTTGCATATATTAAAAAAATTAGCTCTTGGCATGCTTCTGGTAAAGAAAAAATGCTGGACCATGGGCCATTAAGTGACACAAAATGAAATGTCTTGTTGAACCCACCATGTTAGAAATTCTGGGGGCAAGGGCCAGGTGCAATTCATCACAAGATGAAAGTGTTACAGGGGTGAAAAACAAGGAAGACCAGAGGGCACAGTCTACGTGAGCAAGTAGTACAAACCTCGACGATGCCACCACAGTTACATAAAACCCCCTCTCAGCTCATAGTGTTGGCGATACCAGGTAGGAGTGGTATCTTGAATAATAGCTGAAGGAAGAAAAAATAGCCAAGCTTAGTCTACAGATGAGTTGGCTAAGTATGTGGATGGAAGCTGAAGTTGAATGACAGCTACATTATAGCCCGACTCAGGAACAGAACTGAAAGCAGAAGAAAAGCACAATTTCCTAATGGCAGAACTTCAGATGGTGCACCTGGTCATCCACTTGTGTGGAAGGAAACATGGCCTGATGTTGGAACACAAACAGACTAATAGGCAATGGCAAATAGCCTGGCTGGCCAGTCAGAGGTCTAAAGAGAAAGATGTTTAAGAGATTGCAGACAGGGAGGTTTTAGAAGGTTAGAGGTACATAGATAAACTACACACTGATGTGAAGGTGGGCAAAAAGCATGAAGATCTCTTTATCACATATCAATGTGCACCAGAAAGAATATATTATGGAAGAAGCATTGAACAACTAAGTAGACAAAATTCCTCATCTGGCTGGTGTTAGCCGGTCTGCCAGTGGCCTTCCCAGTGCAGCACGATGCACATGTGAATGAGATGGTCATGGTAGTAAACACAGAGTCTATGTATGCGTCCATTATCATAAAACCCACTCACCACAGCTGACCAATCTATTGCATCATCTGATAACTCAGCTTGACAACAACACAGACCAGTATACAGCTTCTAATATGTCATCATTCCTTTAGGAGATCAAGGAGCCACTTGGTGGCAAGTTAACTACATTGGGACCTTCCCATCCAGAAAGGGGCTGCAGTTTCATTTCATGGAAATAGGTGACGTATTTTGGGTATGCATTTGCATTTCCTACCTACCAATCTTCATCCAGCACCACTATCTGGGGACTTACAAAATGTCTGGTTCACAGACATAGAATATAATACTATCTAATACATTCCATGCTAACACATTGTATGCTATTGTAATAGCATCCAACCAAGAAAAACACTTTACAGCAAAGGTGGTTGCAGGAGGGTACCTGTGACCATGGCTTCCACTGGTTATATCACATCCTGCATGTCCCAGAAGCTGCTGGCTTAACAGAGCACTGGAATGGCCTGCCAAGGGTGAAGTTCAAGAACCTTCTAGGGAATAATACTCAGCAAGAATGAGGTGCTGTTCCTCAGGATGCGGTAGACCTTGATATGGCTCAGAGTCCCCAGTAAGAACAATACATGGGTCCAGGAAACAAGGGATGAACAGAAATAGTCCAACTTCCCATCACTCTCCATGACCTACTGGAAGAAATAGGGTTTCCTGCTCCTACAACTCTGAGCTTTGTGGAAGTAGAGGTCACTGTCCCCAAAGATAGTACAGCCTTGCTAGGGGACACAGCAAGGGTCCCACTGAACTAAGCTTCATCTGCTGCCTAGCACTTTGGACTTCTTGAATTTAGAGACAAGTAGGCAAGGAGTAAACACCTTGGCAGGTGATGCTAACCCTGATCAGCAGGAGGAGGTAGGCTTGATGTTACACGCTGGAGGAAAATGAGCATATGTGTGGTACTCAGGTGATTCACTTGGGCATCTCTTAGGACAACCTTGTCCAATAGTGACTGTAAATGGGCAAGTACAGCAATACCTGTATGAGATTATTACCAGGGACTCAAATTTCTCAAGAATTAAGGTTTTCACACAACCAGTTTAATTGCTGAGGCCAGGCAGAGAGTGAGGCGAATTTAGAATGAACAGTGGAAGAGAGGTGCAATGAGTTCAGTTGTGACATAAGACCAGTTGCAAAGATGGGGGCCGTAGTTTGCACCCTAACTTCTCTCCTTTTGGTTTCTCTTCAGAAAGAGGCCCACTGGAGCCCTGGAGGCACTGTTCCCTGAATGTGTAGGAAGAGTGGATCTATGTGGTGTAAGGTGTGAATGACGACAGACACAGAGATGTGCTGCTCAGATACCGCTTCCACGAAAGGCCCTTTTCCATACCTGGAGGAGTGTCCTTGGATGACAGCCTTCAACTCTTAACACTTTCAAGTCCACCTCAGGTCCAGAGTTGAGGCCACCTTCTTCTTGGGGTGGCTCCCTTCAATGGCTAATCAAGACTGTGTTATAGAGACCTACCAATTTGTCCCAGTGTGGGACTCTTACCCTAGCTCCATCCAGTTCCCTCCATTTCTTTTCAGCTTTTCACATTCTTAATTCGATCTCACTGTTTGCTTCCTTAGAAACCCAAATGACAAACCTGGTGTTTTCCAGCTCCATTCAGCTCCGCTAGGTTCAACTTGAGCATTCCTATGTCTATTGATAACTGTAGAGATGGTACTGTGCTTTTTTTCCAGGTATACATAGAAGTGTTTATCAGATTCATCTCCTGCACCCTGTATTGGTTCAACTGAAATCAACTCACTTAAATATTTTAAGGCACTAAAATGCACCTTTAACTATAGCCAAATATCTTAAATATGAAAAAGCATGGATAGTACTATTACATAGTAGGAATTACCTCAATTGCATCAAGTGTATCAACTGATTAAATTCTTAAAACTACTCTGTGGATGAGTACTATTATTCCTATCTAACAGATCAGGAAATGGGCACAACAGTGTGAAATAACAAGCCCCACAGTCAATCGTCTGCAAGTATATCAACAGATTCATAACTTAAACCTAAGTAGTCCAGCTCCAGTGTCTTTCTCCGTAATCATTACACTCGCCTGCCTCTAGGAAACGGTTGGTTGCACTAGCACACTAAAATTGCAAAAAAGTGTTTGGAGAAACCAAGCCTGGTTTGTGAAGTGTTGAGGAACAGAAAGATACCGTTGTTTTGGGGAAATACAGATCCCAAAACCATTACAAGTAGGTGAACTTTAAGGTTTTGTTACTACCGCAAAGTAAAGCCTAAGAAAACACTTTGATTACCTTTGATCCCTGCACAGGCCGCTATTTCCAAGTTGGCCAGGAAACCTCCTCATCCCTGCCACGGCTCACGAGCTGGGGCCTTAACCTAAAATAGAGGCATCTTTTTCTCTACAGAATTAGCGTCTCCTCATTACTTTGTGGTCCAACATTCTCCCATTCACTTTGGCCTTGAAACCTTAGAATTTAGTAGGCATGTAACAGTAACATTTTTGCTTTGATTTTTGGTCTAATTACTGTAAAAAGTCAGAAAAAAAGGTATCTGCCCTTTTTGAGATTTTCACGGGAAATGACTGCTACGGTCTACTGTTTGCAACCTTGAAGAAACGGTTTCAAGTTAGACTTTGTTTCGTCCTATTCACAACCAGGTCTCCGACCAGCCATCTAAATGTACTCTGGCGCTTATCCAAAAAACTACAATTCCCGTCGTACACTGCGGCGAATCCCGCCTAAATTTTACTTGCTTACGCCATTTCCACCCACACAGACGTTGGATGCTGGACTTTGTAGTTTGTGTCAACCTGACCCCTTGGAAAGGGAAAAGCGGGGCCGAACCGACTGCTCTGAATCTGGTATTACGACACGGTTTTTAAAATAAAGTACTATGATAACGTGTCAAAACCAATGTAGCGTCAGGTTTTTATGTATTTCACGTTCCGCCTTTCTCCTGCCTGGGCCGGGAAGGGGAAGTGACGTACATCCGGTGTAATGGCGGCGCGGTGGAGTTCCAGGTAAATACCTAAGTCTGTAGACTCGTCACAGGCAGCGAACCAGAGGGCGGGTGGTGGGTTATCGGACCGGATGGGAAATGAGAGTGGACCCAGGAGTGGGTGCGGGGTCGCTGGTACAGCCGTAGGCGGCACCGGGGTGCGCGTGGCTCTTCCCGCCGCTCGGCGGCCCGCGAGGCAGTAGTGTGAGAACCGGTCCGGCGGAGGAGTCTGAGCGGGTGGGGAAGGGGCGGCCGTGAACTCCCCATTCGCGGGCGCGGAGGGGTGTAGCTTCCTAGTAAGGTTCTGCAGTATCTTTGTTGCTGAAATCGGGCAACAGCGCTGGTTCTCTTCTGCCGTGTGCTGTGTTTCAGTCGCCCATCATTTAAGAGCCTCTCGAGTCGTTTGGACTAGAGGCCTCTTTCGGGTCGCAGGACATGGGATTGTATTTAATGAACTGTGCTTAATTAAAAAATAGTGCAAGTTCCACTCATGCGCTTTGGCATAGTTTCCCTGTTACTGCTTCTCTGAAATGTCAGTTTCTTTTTCATATATTTGCCTTCGTAAGTGATGATTCTTCCTAGTATTTAGTCTTGGGGACTCTTTGTTCCACAGTATGTGTTTTTCTTCCTCTGTCATCCTGTATCCTTCCGTAAGTTGATCAACCTCCAAAAACGTGATAGCTCCCACACTTGGCTTTCTAGTCCCCATCTCTCCGTTGAGCTCATGATCCCACAATACGCTTGCATGTAAAGGTAATATAATAGTTAATACCGCTAAGTCTAACTGCAACACCACTTTACCTGTTTTCACTTATAGTCCTTACAATATTTATTTGAGATAAATGGAGAAGGGAAAAAGTGGAGAAAGGCTATTACTCCACATGCAAGACTGGTGACTGAAAGTGTGGTAAGAGTTCCCTTAGCATTTGCTGGTGTCCAGACTGGAAACAGCAGATAAATAAACAAGCAGACTTGGGCTTCAGAAGACCAGGTAGCCTGCCTTCTCTTTAATTGTGTTTAGATTTGTCCTGTTTTAGGATTGTCTGTGAAGTGGAGAATTAACCTGAATTACCTTTCTACTATGGAAAAGCAGATTTAGAATTAGCATTAAAAGTGTGATTTTGATCAAAAGAAACATTGTTACAGGAAGTATCTGTACGAGGAGGAGACCTGCTTATGTTGGTGCTGAGTGATGGAGTAGTAAGCCAAAGATCTCAGTCTTGTGTCATCATGTATAAGTCTGTTGCTTAGAGCAGATCACCTAACTAACATCTTTGTTCTCAGCATCCTCATCTGAAAAATGTGGATAATAGTGATGCCTACCACAGTGGGTCGTTGTAAGGGTGAAGAAAAATAATGCATGTAAGGAGAGCATTATGCACAGCGAGTGCCTGGCATACAGTTTTAGTTATTATGTTATTGTTACTACTACGATATAGTTGACGAATTGTCTTTCTCACTTCCTGTTCTGTGGTGCCGAGTGTTGCCCTTCCACTTTTTTGTGCCCATGTTACTTTCATGGAGCCTTTCCCACCTCATTTGTCTGGGGCTATGAGACTTCAGATCCCAAGAATGCTGGCCCAGTGGTTCTGAAAATGTGGTCTCCTGAAACATGCAGCATTGATATCTCCTTGGAACTTGTAAGTAATGTAAATTATTGGGCTTTACTCTAGCCACATTGAATCAGAAACTGGGGAATGGAGGGCCCTTCAGTCTCTTTTTTACCAAACCATTCATGTGATTCTCATGCAAGGGATCTGTTATGGTCCACTGCCACCCTGGAATCAGGTTTGCTGCCTTCCTTGCTGCAAAGTATTTAGTCTTTGGCTAGCCATTATATCTGTGTTGTGCTGCCCTTCCTTCCCCACTTTGAACAGTTTAGTTTCTGACACTTCCTAGTCGACTTCACTGTCTTTCCTACACCAGTTTTAGCTCTCTCAGTTTTCCCAGCAGCTGAATTCTTAGAGATTAACTTTAGTCCCTGATGATTGTGCATTGCCAAGTGGTCTACAGTGGCTGTTGTACCTGAGAACACCTGAGAGAGTACACAGTGACACATTGTGTGTTTATAACCCCATGCCTTAATTTGCATATTATTCTCTGCCTATTGCCAATCTGCATTTAGTCTGAATTTTGTACTACCTGGTGTAACCTTAACTCGGTAGAAGTCAAGAGTAGCCTAGAGCTAGTATAAGCTGATCCCACTGATGACTTTGTGGGCTTGTTGCATTCCTCTGCTTTTCCGTTCAAGACTGAGAATCAGCATGGGAAGGTGACAGAACAAGAAAGCCTCTGTCATAGCAAGTTTCAGCGAACTTCAGATTTACTAAACCTATAGCCTAAATATCTTATCTCAGTATATGCAGTTCCCAAGTGGACGTGGAAGAGGCATTTCAATGCCTACAACCAAGTACAAACTTTCAGAGCATTTTCTTCAAAAATGGTACATCAGAAGGAAGCAGTGGATTAAGGTAGTCTTTTTCCATTTGTTGCCAAGCTAATAAGTCTTTCCCAGTGAAGAAATACCAAAAGGATAGTATGGGCTGCTTTTTCCTGGGGACATATGGGCGCCTGTCATACAGTGTAGGTTACCTAATGGGAAGGAGAGACCCTGTGGAGATTTATGTTTAACTTGACTTGGAGCCTAACTCATAAATGGGTAAGGCTAGACAGGGTTCAGCACTTCCACCTGGAAAGTTGCCTTGAGTGTCCTTTTCTGAATTAGTTTATTATGACAGCTTTTGATCAGGACAGCCGGTGAGAGGAGCCTCTGTAGTGGAATGTAATGGTGTGTGCCTGGGGACTACAGAAATCTCTGGAGGCCACCACCTTCAGGTTCTTTAAAATTTAGAATGTGGCTCTTGAATTAAATACTTAGCCCGCTTGCAGAGCTGTGCTGTGAGAGAATTGGCAGAACATATCTAGCTCATATACTTAATAGGGTGACAGAATTTTGGGGAATGGGAACAAAGCTGTATGAGTGTTGAAGGCATACGACACACTCAGTAATGAGACTTGTTTCTGTAAGTTGAAGTAACAACAACCCGAGGGTCCTGTTTCCTCTTGCAGTGCCATCAAAGGAACTTTTTCCCCCTCCCATCTCAATAGGGAGGTTTATTCAAGCTGCTCACCAGGTTAATATGGGGTGAAGACAAAGAGGGGTTGGCACCTCACAGTGCTGTGTTGATGCAGTTCGATGATAGACAGCTTGGGGATCCTAGAAGTGGGGGCTGATAGGTGGAACAAGGTTGCTGGGGTATTCCTTGGTAAAGAAGTTGTCAAAATATCATTATAGGGAGTTCTATGTAGGAGGAAGTAGGCATAATCACCAAAAGTCCACACACCCTCTTTTATATTTAAGTTTAGAATTGGAACCTACTAAGTAGCAGACAGTCTTGGGTTCTGGATATAAAGCAGTGACCAAGAACTTCAAGTATCCAGTGTTCCCATACGAGTTCTTTTGTGCTGTAGCTTCATGAATCTCTCGTGTTCCATCTCATTTCTGCCTAATTGTTTGTAAGCACCCTGTACTCGACTCAACTGTGAATCCCCTAAATTAGCTGTGTCAAACTCATTTTCACTGGGGGCCACATAAGCCTCATGGTTGCCTTCAAAGGGCCAAATGTAATTTTAGGACTGCATAAATGTAACTACTCCTTGACTAGGCACAAGGAGCTTGGCACTGCCGCCAGGCAGTAACAGGGTTCCCTGCTGATAAAACGGTGCAGGGAAACAGGGTGCGGGGCTGGATTCGGTCAGCTGGGTCTTGTGTTTGCCACCTGTACCCTAAATTCTTTTGTGTCTCTGAGTCTTTACACATGCTAATCTCATTTCCTTAGTGATCTTTTCCCCCTTTCCTACTTGTCCTTCAAGATTGAGGTTCAAGACATACATCCGTCTTTATGCCCCAGACCCACGTACTTATTTGCAGTTCATCTTTTCCAGTAGTATTGTGTTTGTAACGCTACTATAACACTTAGACTTTTCTGCCTGGAGGAAAGGAACTGTGATCTCTCAGACCTCAGTGCCTTGTGTGCAGCTTAAAGTATACGTCACCTTACTGTATGCACAGACGCTGCTTTTAACCCTTTAAGCTTAATTTGTTTCCAGGAAGTAGGGGGTAAAGAAGGAAAAGACCATCACCACCATACTGCTCTTTCTCTTAAGCTTGTACTTTATTTTCTCTGTAAATACTGGTGTGACCCACTTAGTAATAACACTATCAATTATGTCCCCAGCCTCATCTCTTTTTTTTTAGTTTTGTTTTTCTTTTTGTCCTGGACAAAATTTTTTAATTTTTTTGATCTCACAAAGGAGACTCTTCTGCACAAATACATATTTTAACGTAAAAATGAACAAGGCAGCATTCAGCAGGTGACTAGAAGCATTGAACCTATTTCTTAGCCAAAAGGCATATATTAAGTAAAGTGGTGAGGGTTATGGTATAGGTTTTCAATTTAAGGTTTTGGCTCTTCCTTGTTATGAAAATGGGTATAAATTTGACTTAATCACTAGACCAAGAAAACCCATGTAGGTAATACTTGTTCAGTGAATGAGATGATGGGGCTAATGAGGAAAGTTAAATCTTTTTGCCACGCACTTGAGCTGTGAACCAAGGGATGTATGGGGAAACTCATGCAAAACAGGGTGGCTTTAGGAGGATGTAAGCACAAGTGATTGAGGGTTTAGCAGCAATGGAGATGTCCCTTAGGGCTTGTTTTTAGTCAGTAACGAGAGAAACTGCTACTGAAAAGCTTCTATAAAAGGATAATACGTGGAAATAAGATTGTTGATACAGTAGGCATTGAGACAAAATTTCCATTTTAAAAACTTAGAGGGAAATTTGGAAAGTATGGAATAATACTGCCTATATTGTAGTGGGATATGCTTTTAATTTAAGGCCTAGGGTTCCCTGAGGGCAATTTTGCGAACATTTAAAGGGTCTTTTGGCCCTGCATGGGTGGAATACACTGGAGCCCTACCTGTTAGTAGTGTGCATATATAATTTATATTTTTTTAGAGGCAAATTGCAAAAGTTCTTATAGCTTAGAGATAAGGAAGACGTGAGAAATCTTGGTAGAGATTTCAAAAACAATTTGCCTTCTAAAAATGAAATGAAGATTGTCTCATTATGGGATCTTTTCTAAACGGAGGCATCAACGTACATATTTCCTATTAAATGAGAAGGTGAAATCAATAAAATTTGGAGATGGACTGTGAGTGAGGAAAAGGAAATGTCACTTCTAGGTTTATAAGTGATATCTTGATTTAGAGAAAGAACTGGTTTGAGGAGAGGAGGAAATGATGAGTCTAGTTCAGAGGCAGCCATAGTAGGCATTTGGACGTAGGGATTTGGAACTTTAGAGAAGGTTGGGCGGGAGTAAGAGTCATTCTTATGAAGTTAGTTGAAGATGTGGTGGTGGAGGGAATATGGAGAAAAGATAAGGAATGTTCATGTAATAAATATGTAGTAAGAGCTTTCTATGTTGGGAATATGGCAATGAACAAAGACAAAAATCCATGAGCAAAGATTAACCTCTTTACAATAGTAAATGTTATTTACTATTTACTATCGGGGGTGGATAGAGGAGCAGAGACATGAGGAAAACCAGGTGAAACTGGTGTCCCTGTAAATTGAAAAGTGAGAACTTCAGGAAGAGGTGATTAGCACTACCAAATTCTGAAGCGATGTCAGATAAAAGAAAGACATGATTTCTGGATTTAGCAACAAAGAGGTTATTGTGTAAACTTGAGTACTTTGGAGTAGTGGGAGTGGAAAAGACTTCGGTGGGTAAGTAGAATTAATGGGAGGTTAAGAATAGGTGGCATCAAGTGTAGACTTGTGTATCAAAAAAAAAAATTGGCTCTTTAAGGAAAAAAAACCTAGAAACTAGAGAGGGGGCAGGATAAAGGGAATTTGTCTCATAAATGTCATAAATTATATTTAAATGAATCAGTAAAGAAGTTCAACATGTAGAATTTTTTTAACTCTGAAATCAATACGTATAAATCAAGAAATAGCTGATAGAAGTTTTGAAACAAAAGATTAACAAATTCCCGCTCTCATAGAGCCTATATTCTGGTGAAAAGGAGCACATTAGAGGATCTTCCTATGTAATAGCAAACAAATTAAAAAAAAAAAATTAAGTAGCATATCCAAATGATCATATCACTAACTTTGTGTTCTTTGGCTACTTAAATACCAACCACTATGGACTTGCTTCATGATGTAGGAAATGAATGGGGTATAATAGCTATTTCCAGATTGTATGGATATTGGTATCACCGAGTTTATTAAAAAGATAAGAACTTTTTGATTTTGTCTTTTTTTACTCATCTGCATCTTTTATGACATGTCCCAAAATTGGTATCATCTCCTCTATACAGAGTCAGAGACTAGTCAAAGGCTTTTATATTGTGTTTATTCCTCATCACTTACAAAACCGAAACAGTATCCAGATACTGTCTGCACAGCTTCCAGCCCTGTACTTGAACACAGGAATATTCAGTCATTTAGATGGTCATGAGTCAGATGGTTCTCCTAGTGTGCAAAGACTAGGAACAAACAACGGGGAGAGCAGTTCTTTATTTGTAGTTCTTGGAGTCAGACTGTTCTGCTACTCAAAATTTTGGGGATTTTAAGGAAGAAATACAGTATAGATACAATAATACCCCTTTTGGGGTCATGGGCAATGTCTTCTAATTAAACACATTAGCATTTCCATAGCACATCAAGAATCCCATGAAGTCTCAAGTTGGTATATCTGAGATTTTGCCGTCAGTTGAGTTTGCCACAAGGTTAAAAAGAAAAATCTGTATTTTCGGAGCTTTTCAGATTTCAGAATTGCAGATAAGTTGTTGTCACCCTGTACCTGGTGACTTCTCCTGAAAGGGATGGCAGTGTGTTGGCCTTTTTATTTTGCTGAAATTGTGAACTATTGCTGAAGTCAAATTACATCATTTTCCTTATGTGGCATATCCTATGGCAAATTTCTAACCAATCTGTACATTTCCAAAGGGAAAAAATAGCAAGAAAAAAATAAGAAAATGGTCTTCTTAAACAAAGGGGTTTTCCTTTAGTACAGACAGGGAAAGGCTGGAGCAATCTTGTCATTAATGCTTAAGAACTGTGGCCAGTCTGCTGCCACTGCCTGTTCCCGGAGGAGGAGCACCGCTCTTTGGAAGGGGCAGGGGCTTGGATTCTGTTTGTGGATTTTCCTGAGGACCCCATCCGCTCATTCCTTTTTTGTATTTTTATTTTTTTTGCATCTAGAACAAATTTTAACTAGTTTTTATTTGAATGTTAGTTAATATTACTATTCTCCCCATTGGACATCTAAGAATTGGGGTGTTTTTAACTTTTCTACATTGTTTGAAGTTTGCCAAGCCTACTGTTACTATGTAGAGTGCAGAAGAGCAAACTATAGGGAATCCACTTACCTTTTAACAATTTTATAGTATATTTTGGTGAGTTCTTCTAACCTGGGTTGAGGACTCTTAAGGGGCAACGGTAGATTGGTAGATGGGTTCTACTAAAATAATAGAGAAAACAGTGCATTTCAGCAATTGGTTGAGCATTTTCTCATTTTCTGAATTTTTGAGATAATTGTAGAATTTACAGTTTCATAGTTTCAAGTTAACAGTTTAAAATCCTTATAAATGTTATTAAAAATGTTGATTTTTGATGCTTGGTAAAGCTGATAGAAAGATCGTCATTTTTAAATTGCATGTCCTTATAATAAAATCTCCTTGCTCAGGAGAGCAGGTGTGGTTTTGCTGAGTTGCTTACTTGTGACAAGGAAAGAGAAATTTAATAATTCATCATAAAATCCTCATAGTGGTGCTAAGAAGAGCATTGAGAGCTATAAACTCTAGATAAATTGCCCTCTTTGCAGGAATTTCCAATTAGTCCAAGCATCAAGCATGCACATGGTGAACTCTCAGAATTTCCCTAGAGTCATAGTCTGTGTAAATCTGGATAGTGATAGAGCTTTATACATTTTTTCTTTCTTTTGTTAGAACGGCAGTAGCAGTCTACCTTACAATACTGTTAATTTCACACTTAATTTTGGGACATGGAAATGTAACGAACTGTATTTGATTGCCAGAGTATTATTTGGTAATGATGGTTGAAGGGTAGAAAGAGAAAAGATGACACTGATCAGAAAGAAACTCACTAAATTTAAACAAGGTAAATTTGAAATAAAATACATAGAAAAAAAAACATTTTTTTAAAAATGTGTTGGTAGGTTAAGAAGAGAAACCAGATTTAAGATCGAAGGGGGATTTCGAAGGAAAATGCTAAATCTTGAACAATAGAGTTAAGTGATTTGCTCGTATTAAATCTAGTCATAGTGAATGCTAGGTATGCTGACTAAATAAAGGTATCTTTAAAATTAAAGATTTAAGGCATTAAAATTAAAGGTATTATTATGGATGTTTAAAAAGAAGTAGTGTCTCACTATATTAACATCAAAACTTTTGCTATCTGGAATTTTGGAAGAATCATCAGTTTAGGACAAGAACATTTTCTGGATAGTAGAGACCATACCTGTTTACATTGTATCATGTGCCAGTTTGGTGTCAATTTATTAATATTGGCATTTTCATTGGGCTGGAGTAGTGAATAGTTTTGGCATTTAAACTTTTGTTTTGAATTTTAGCTCTGCCATTTACTAGCTGTGATTTAGTTGGACACATTGCTTCAAATTTCTTTACCTCAGTTCTCCCATTGAAAATTAGGCCAAAAGGTACTTGACCAGCATGGCTCAGTTGGATTAGCGTTGTTTAGGAAAGCAAAAGGTTGCTGGTTCGATTCCCAGTCGAGGCACATGCCTGAGTTGTGGACCTGGCCCCTGGTTGGGGCGCCTGCAAGGGGCAACCAATTGATATTTCCTTCCTTTTCTTTTTCCCTCCCTTCCCCTCTTTCTTAAAAAAAAAAAAAAATCACCAAAGCAGAACACATGAGGATTGAAAAGATTATATAACAGAAGTACCTAGTATAATGTCTTCGTAGATGCAATAATTTATCATTATTCGTTATTGTTATCTTATTCTAAATTATACATTTTTGATTTCTGAAATAGGAAATGTAGTTAATTAGTTAATCTCTAGATGTCTTGGGAACATTAAAGAGTGTAGGAATCTGTGAAAGAATGCTGGTAATTCTGATACTCCAAATCCCACCCAGTTCTCATTCTTTTACACAGAAAACCATGATGCGAATATGATAATTGTCAGCAAGTTTACACTCTAACCGGATTGCAAAGGGTTCTCTTCCATTATTTTGTTCCCAAAGTAGAGACGAGAACTTCAGCTCACTTTTTTTTTTTTTTTAGAAAGAAGGCTGGATAGAAGATATTAATCAATTGAGTTAGTGTTGAATTGAAGTTAACATGGGTTCTTACTATATAAAAATATCCCATTCTGTAGTAGGACAGATTGTTCAGTTCAAGATCCACATATTATATTTGTTTAGTCTCATTTATTCTATAACTGTCCTGGTCTTTCTTTTTTTGTCCTCCACGCCATGGAATTGTTGGTGACAGTGGTTCGTTTGTCTTGTATGTTAAAGCCCACCAATGAAAACTCACCAATAAGATACTTCATTAGTAGTCAAAGTTAATTTACTAATTTGCTGCAGCAAGGGAGAAAGCATACTATAGGGAATCACGTGGTGCCTCAAAAGGTGTGGTTAAGAAAGGGTACTTAAAATAGTTGGTGAGCCTGGAGGTAGTCTGTCATCAGAGGTGGGGCAGGGGTTGGGTTGAGGATGTAAATGAGAGTCCCTGGAGCAGTAAATGGTTCTATCTTTAGAACATACACTGTAACTCCTTGAGATACTGTAATTTTTACTTTAAATCAGCCTATGTATTTTAGATAAAAAAGTAGTCTTTTTTTTGTTTCCTGAGAAAGTTACCATATCTAGTGTTCTCCATTTCTTCCTGAAAAAATGAATTACATCAGGTTTTATTTCTCTTCAGCCTAAGGAACTTCCTTTAGCATTTCTTGTAGTGCAAGAATATTTTTGCTGGAATCCTAGGTTAACAGTTTTTTTATCTTTCGGTATTTTAAGGATTGTTCTGTCTTCTAGTCTCCTTAGTTTCTGACGAGAAGTTAGCAGTAATTTCAGTTGTTTATTTCCATGTGTGTAAGGTTTGTTTTATTCTCTTGCTGCTCTCAGGATTTTGTCTTTATCTTTGGTTTTCAGCAGTTTGACTTGACTAATATACATAATCTGTATCTATGTGTGTAAGTGTGGTTTCTTTATATTTAACCTGCCTGGGATAAATATGAAGACTAGATTTATCTCTGGGATTCTCTGAGCTTCATGAATAAATTTGTGCCTTTCACCAAACTTGAGGAAACTTTGGCTCTTAAATTTAAAATATTTTTTTTCTATCCCAGTTTTTTCTTTCCTTTCTTGGACTTTACCATATATGAGACCTTTTGATATTGTTCTACATGTCCCTGTTACTGTTTGTTAATATATTTTGTTTGGCATTCTGTTCTTCAGATTAGATAATTTTAATTTTACTTCAAGCTCACTGATTCTCCTTTATCTCCATTTTGCTGTTAAAGCTATCCAATGAGTTTTTCACTTAGGATATTTTTCAGTTCTGAAATTTCAGTTTTGTTCTCTTACATGATTTTTGTTGTTATTTGCAGTTTTTTCCTGAGATTCTATGTTTTTATTTTTTGTGTATTTGTTTTCCTGTGCATTTTTTAATATGCTTTTAAAACCTTGTGTACTAATTCCAACATCTGGATCATCTCAGTATTGGTGTCTTTGATTTTCTTAAGATTAGGCCTGTTGCAGAAAACTAACAGTTTTCTGAAGTTCAGGGTTTTTTTATGTGAAGACTGGATTCTATTACATTCTTATAAGAAGTAGTGACTTTTTAGGCAGTTAACTTGACCAGACTTAAATTGTAAATTCTCTTTTAGCTGTTCACATCTAAGTTTAGTTCTTTGATCCTTAGCAGGACTCTATTTTGTGCATGTTGTTGGTACAGTAAGAGTCAGAGATTCGGGAGCTTGTAACCAGCACTTTGAGCTCCCCTTCTCTGGCTCCCTCCCATCGGGGAGTCTTCTACAGCACTTTAGCCTATCTGCAGCTGCAAATATGTAAGAGGTGGTATGCTTTAGATTGAAATTATATTTTATACATTGATAAATTTGTAAAGACTCATGTATATTGCATATACTAACATTGATATCATGCTAACCATTGTAATAGAAACTTTCCTTGACTTAGTTGTTCTGTACATCCCATCTGTTTAAATGGTAGCAGCCCTGTGTTACTTTATAGTGTTGAGGTTATTTGTGTACCTGGTCTAATGAAAGAATACTTAATTGGGTATCCTCAAGTTAGGTTTCTACTTAGGGTTCACCACTACTATAGCTTACTTAGGTCATTGAAATGACTAACCTGACCTTCAGTACTCTGATGTTTAAGGAGAAGAAATTGGCCCTGGCCAGAGTGCTCATTTGGTTGGAGCATTGTCCCATGCACCCAAAGATTGCAGGTTCGATTCCTGGGCAGGGCACATACCTAGGTTGCAGGTTCAGTCCCCAGTCAGGGTACGTACGGGGGCAACCAATTGATGTTTTTATCTCACATTGACATTTCTCTCTCTCTCTCTCTCTCTCTTAAAATTCAATAAACATGTCCTTGGGCGAGAATTAAAAAAAGAAGGTAATCTGTAACATCCTTTCTGGCATTCAAATTAAAACTTTTTCCTGATTGTATTCAGTTATTTTGGTACTGAGCATAGTTCTTGCTCTAGATTATCTATGTCTTTTAATTTTATTTTCTTCTATCTCATTTTGTTTTTGTAATTGTGTTTCTATACACCATACTAAAAACCACCTAAATATGCAATTTTTATAAACCATAAACCACTTAGATATATAATTTCAGTAAAATACTTAAATGGCAGTTCAAATATAACATTCAGCATTTTTCAAAAATTCCTAAAATTTAACAGATATTGAAAGACATTTTATTTTAGCATTTAATGTTGATGACTTTGTTCTGAACCAAATACCTAGTTCTCATAAGTGCATATGTCTGAAGCCTTGTGCCTTTGGTAGATCATACTAAGACTTGATTGCTGTAGCATCTTATGTTTTCATGCACAGTATATTTATCTCTGAGTGATCATTATTGCAAGAACATTGGATATTTCATTCTTAGTTTATATAGAAACATTGGATAATTTATGTTCAGTTTATACAAAGTTTCTCTTATAATTCTTTCCTTGGTTCACTTGATTTTTTAAAAAAATGTCACAGTGCTGTTTTATGATGTAGATATAAGTATCCCTTGCTGAGGACAAGTTGAATAAAGTTATATGACATCAGTTACTAACTTTTGTTCCTCACAGTCATTAGAATAAAATACTTTAATGTGCACAATGTCTCCTTTTTACTATTTGCTCATTGTTCAGAATCTTTTCTAATATGTGTTCTTTATACATTATGTGGAACTATTTAAGGACTTTTTAGATTTTTAAGTTGTTGATTATATTTCTGCCTATTGACTAACAAAACTAAAGTGGTCAAAGTTAACAAAGGATTTTTTGGTATATTTTATAGGTGACCCTTGCAGACAGAAAAGTAAACTGTCAAAGAATTCATACCATTTGGTACTTGTTATTTGGACGAGCTGATTTATAGGAGTCTGATTTATAGGATCCGCTGGCAACAGAAAATGAAAAGTAGTGTGGCACAGATAAAAGTAAGTGTTTGAAACTTATAATAAAAAAATGAACTTGTAGTTAATTACCTATCCCTTAAACAAAAATGTATTTATAGAATTTGGACATTAGAAGCAGACAGTTAAGTGGCACATGTCTAACCTGCACAATTTCAAATATAGATACTTGATCAAATGACAGTAATAGTGTTTGAAAGGACAATTGAGAAAACATACAGGGTGTGTGTGTACACGTACACACACGCATAAGTACCCGCATCAATCACCAAAGTGCATGTGAATGGGCACAAGAAAAATAGTAACAGCAGGAAACTCCACCATTCTTCTTAAAGAACATGCCTTCTTGAATGAGCATGCAATGAACTGTGTCCTCAGTCGGTCACAGTTCCTGCAGATCTGTTTACAGGTGAGCCTTTTGTTGCATATTTCACATGTGTAAGTGAACTCTTTATCCCTGTGTTCTCCTGTAGACATGTATCCATTCAACACATATTTGCTGAATTCTTACTATGTCTCAGTGACTGTTCTAACTACTTTGGGTAAAAAGGTCTACAAAACAGGAATCCTTGCTCTCATGGAGTTTGTATTCTAGTGGGGAGAGACAAATTGTAAAACTTAAAACATAAGTAAATTATGTTAGAGCGTTAAGTGCTAGACTTGTGTTTATGAAGAAAACAAATGAGTTAAGGTTGATCTATATCATTGGAGGTTGCAATTTTTAATAGGGAAGGCCCATTGAAAAAGTAGCCATTTAAGCAGAGACTTAAGGATATGAGGAAGTTAGCAATGGAGATGTCTGGGGGAAGCATGTGCCAGGCATAGGGAACAGCAAGTGCAAATGCAGAGTCTAGCATGGCTGCGGCAGTTTATGAAAAGGGGAGCATTAGTAGGAGATGAGGGCAGAGCAGTCACAGGTCAGTAAATCCAATTGTTTTCAGAACTGTTTCCCTGCTGTGGGTGGACTTAGTGGGAGAGCAAACCATTTCACTTCTTTTTCTTTTCAACTTCATAGATCTATAAGCAGGCGCATCACTTCCTGGGTCTCAGAGTGATTAAAGGAGAAGGTATATTTTTATTTAATTGTAAATCTAGGCACTTCTCCATGAGCTCTGTACCTGTAACCCTCCTTCTTTAAAGAAACCCAGTAGATCATGAGCTCCTTAACAGGAGGCACTGGGTAGAAGACCTGGTGCATGCTAAGTACTTAATAAACTGAATTGATAGACTTATAGACTGAGGCAGGCTGTGCTGCCATCATTTCTAAATTCTTTCGACCATGAGAAGACACCATTCTCCAGCCTTCCTGCTAGGTGGAAATCCCACCTGTGCTTACATATCTCCTTTGGCAGGAGGCTCGCCATCTCTAAAGGTAGCTCCATCTGTCAGTAGACAACTTTTATATGTAGTTAACTGAAATCTGCCTCTTTGGGACTTGTACTTATTGGTCCACTGGGACTCAAACAATTAATTAATTGTGGGCCTAGTAAGTGGCAGATGGTATTAGGAGCTGGGGACATAAGAAGAAGACCTTGTGTGGAACTGACTCTTGACTGAGCCATGTTAGATTAGGGCACTCAGATTTAGACTGATACTTTTTATAGAAAGAGGGAAGTATTTAATAGCCCTCAGAGTCTTCTTCCTGTTCCTTTTAGACTGTGCTCCTCCACCTTTACCTCTTGTGTTCCTCATGGGTCCTCAGTGATATCCCCTCCACCTAGGAATGGGTGTCTTCAGTCAGCATGTCCTTTACACTTAGTAGTGGCTTGGACCTCCTACTCAGTTCTCAGTTTATTTTATTTAAAAAATAACATTTTTTAAATTAATTTGAGAGAAAGAGAGGGAGAAGGAAACATTGCTTTGTTGGTCCACTTATTTATGCATTCATGGATTGTTTCTTGTATGTGCACCGATCGGGGATCGAACCTGCAGCCTTGGCGTATCGGGATGATGCGCTAACCAGCTGAGCTAGCTGGCCACGGTCTGCTTCTCACTTTAGTGTGCCACCCTCTCCCTATCTTGCTAGGCACAAGCAGGTCCACTATCTGGGTTGGACCCAGTGTTACCTCAGGTGAAGCTCATATCTTCTCTTGATGTGCTGAGGATTCATTTGTTAGGTTCAAGAGGTCTGAGCTGAGGATCCCTTGTTTTTCCATTGTCTTACTGTACCTTTGGGTAACTAGAAGCAAGCTCCCTACCTCCTTTGGCTCCTCCTGTCCCTTGCTCTTGAAGATTTGCTCCCTGAGCCTAGTGGATGCTCAGAGCCTCTGGACTCGGGCTCCCTGCTTTACTCACCTCCTTGTACTGCTCTCTGCGTTGGTAGACTACAAGTGATTGCATGATGTACTGTATTTGTTTTGCTAGATGAACAACTTAGAGAATTTTTAAAGGTAATTTTGGCAATGTGTTATTTTCAACTACTCTGATTTACAATCTAAACTGTATGATAAAGGAAATTAAGAAATTCTTGTTATTATTACTTGAATCATACCTCAAAATGATTTTTCACTTAGTGAAATCCTATTCAGCAACTAAAGCCCAGTTCAGGTCCCCCTTGCCCTCTGTCATCCCTCAGTACACTGTAACATAGTGATTGTGCCATACTCCTGATCTCCTGCTAGCACTTACCATGTGTGCCAGTCATGTGTTGACTTGATTGTATTTATGAAATCCCTATTCACGACTTCAATATTTTTGGTTTCTCCTTCTTGCTCACAACAGATGTTGCGGAGATGTGTTAAAGATCATTAGCACAGAATTGAGGCCATCTCTCTAATGTAATCAAAATAATTGCACTGCCTTGTAACAAAAAGTAGAATTTGCAGTTTTATTATCTCTTTCTCTTTCCTCCTCCTCCTCCTCCTCCTTGTTTTCTTCTCCCCTTCCCCCCCCCTTTCTCTCTGCAACATGTAATCTGATACATTTAATTTTGGAAATTTTTATAACTATCTTTTTCCTTTGTGATCATAAATTCCTTGAGGGCTTTTCCTACCTTTTGTATCCTTCAGAGTGTCTACACAGGAAGGGCTTTGTCTTACAGTAATTCACCAATAAATATGTTTGATGTTGCCATGAATTGAATAAATCTTGTGCTCCATATTTGGCTTGAAATATTGAAGTCAGGTTTTATGGAAACCTATGTATACATGTTGAACATTTCTACTTTATTGTGTTGCTAAGTGAAATAATTTTAGAGCTTTCTTACACACATTAGAAACAGGGTTTTAGGATGGTTGCACTGAATATAAAATAACAGCCTAACTATGGCTACTATAAATTGTAAATTTGATCACATGCTTATTTACTTACATAGGTGAATCTGGTTTATGTATACTATTTGAAAAATTCATTAGTTAATGAGACTGGGAATTTACTTGTGATAATATTAGACTAAGACTTCCATTAATCACATCATCATTAAATAAGAGGAAGTTTGAGCAGTTGTTTATATTTCTACACAGTATAATTATCTATTTTTAAATGTACCTTTTTCCTCTTATGGAGACAAGGATGTAAGTATACAAAACGTATTACTCATTACTTGCTTTACTTTTTCTTAGATTTTAAGATTAAGATACTTAAAAAAAATTACTGTTTTTCTTAGGTCAATGAAATTATTTTAATTTTTTTAAAAGCTTATGAATATAAATGTTGACCAGTGCTATCAAAATTTTACCTACTTATAGAGATAAGTATTTTGGCTTCTTAAATATATTTGGATTTTTAAGTTAGGATATGTTCCCAAACTAGATGGTTCATGTCTCTGTCTCATGTGACTTGTCTCTTCAATCTCATGTTATATTGAAGTTATTTGTATGTCAGTTCCTTTTCAAAGTATTTGACATAGGAGCTGTATCTTTTGAATCAGATCTTTCAAATCTTTAGAGCTAATGTAGTGCCATACATATCAGCCACTCAAATAATGTTTGCCTAAAATATAAATGAATTTTATAAATATATAAAAGTTTGTTTCTTCTAGATGTTTATTTTATCTAGATTCTTTAAGCTGGACTAAAGTTGTGGTTATTATAAGCCAAAGGAACTAAGTAGATAAGTTCAGTGTTAAGACTTAGGCAAAACCACAAGAGTGAGCTCTTGCTAGAAAACATCTGGCCCTTAGTCGTGTAATTTACCAAAATAAAGCGTTGATCTTATTTTTCAACAGGAGATGTCTTTATAAAAATGGTATTCTATAAGTTTATAATTTATATAAACTTAACAAATAAAATATTTAAGTGGCATTGAAAATTTGAAAAATATTTTCATTACCTTAAATTTTGGGGGTTAAAAAGGGTATTTGCTCCATTGTGAAAACAGATTTTTACAAAATACTTTGGAGTAATTTCTAAAGGACGTTCAGTTTTCTGAGATACATATTTCATTGTGTATGTATTTTTAACATGATTTTTTTAAATGCTTCCTCTTTTTTTCCCCTTTGAAGCATTCTTCAGGTCATGACAGAAGGGAAAACAGTAATTCATATCAGAGGACCGTCTCTCCAGAGGATAGGTAAACAGTTTTCTTTGTTATGAACTCAATTTAAATATTTTATAATGAACTTAAGAAATTACTTAGTTCTTAGGTTTCTAATTTTAGTTTGAACAACTTCTTTTTTATGATTTTATAAAGAATATTACTTGAGTGGGATTGAGGGCAAATCATTCTTTTTTAAAAAAATTAATTTGTTTCAATTGTTGTTCAAGTACAGTTGTCTCCATTTTTCCCCAACCCGCCCCCCCACCCCGCCCCACCCATCCCCACCTCCTACCCTTGAACCTATCATACCCTTTGGGTTTGTCCATGTGCCCTTCATACATGTTCCTTGATGGTCCTTCCCCTGTTTTTCCCCTTTATCCCATTCTCCCCTCCCCTCCGGTTACTGTCAGTTTGTTCTTTATATCCATGTCTCTGGTTCTATTTTGCTTGCTTGTTTTGTTGATTAGGCTCCAGTTATAGGTGAGCTATACCACTGCTGGGATTAGACCCTAAGGATCCTGAAACACCAATTCAAAAGAACCTATGCATCTCTGTGTTCACAGCAGCACAATTTACAGTAGCCAAGTGCCAGAGGACAAATCATTCTTAACTGACTATTCTAGAATTTTCTAGTAAATAAGTAAATAATTGTAGATTTTAAGTAATTTTTTAAATGAAAGTGAAGAACTTTACTATCTTCAGTATGAGATAGAATGAGTGTATAAAATGGAAAATTGAGTTGAAATCACATTATTTTGAGGCATTGCTTTTACTGTTACTACTATCCTTTACCTTTAAATAGTTCTGTATAGTCTTTAAAATATTTTTTAGATATCATCATAATCATGTTAAGAACAAAGATCCAGAAATATCACCATTATATTCATCATGCATTCATAGGGGACTTCAGTTGCTTCCCTTAGTAAACTGTGACCATTAAAAATAATTTATGAAGGGAAAAGCACCCTCTAAGCTTTCTTTCATTTCTCTTATCCCTTCCTCACTTCATATGCACTTTCTTATGCCACTCTGCTGTCTATAAAAACCTTTGCATAATGGATAAATTAATTGCAGTGGTTTGCATCTACTTACCATCTTTCATCAGTTACCTACTGTCTATTTTTTAAAAAATCTCTCTACACACAGAAACACACATAGGTCTATGTGTGTATATAAATAAATCACAGACGTGTATGTGAAATATGGATTGTGTTGCTATATATTTATTATGTCAGTGTGTGTTTAACTTCTCTTGAGGTTCTCTGATTCTGTTGACTCTTAAGATTCAAATAGCAGATCTTACACTACTCATCCTTGTTTGCTAGTAATTTCAATTCATTATCACTGCTGTCCAAAAACGTAGTTTAAAGATTATTAGCTAATAAAGTCTTTTGCAGTGGAGTTAAATTGGTCTTTATAGAGACCACTTGATGACATTGGTCTCATTTATTCAGTGTCTTGATAAAATGAGTAGATACAGACTAAGCAAAAGAAGGCATTTGCAGGATAGACTTCATGCTAACTATATATGATATCTGTATATCCTTTACTAAGTACAGTGTGACTCAGGATGACGTTTGGTTAAGTGAATTCCAGTGTTGATTTTGGTGTACACAAAATGAAATCTTTTATAATTGAAACTGAATGAATGGGTATAAAAAATGAGCTGTCTCTTAAAAATTTGATAACACATTTTTTAGCCATAGAGTTGTTCTGCATTATGAATGTATGACTTTCCTAAATATATAGCATAGTTGTTTTCAACTTTGTTTTTCTTATTTTCTGTATTAGATATGCAGAACAAGAAAGATCCCCTCGGGATAGAGATTACTTCGATTACAGCAGATCAGACCATGAGCGTTCCAGAAGAGGACGTTCTTATGATGGTAGCGTGGAGTCACGGTTGGTATTGGAAATTTTAACTATAGAAAAAGTATATTTGGCCCTCGCCAGATAGATCAGTTGGTTAGAGTATTGTTCCAGTACGCCAAGGTTGTGTGGGTTCTAACTCTGGTCAGGGCACATATAAGAAGCAACCAGTGAATCCATAAGAAGTGGAACAGCAAATCAATGTTTCTCTCCCTCTCTTTCTCTCTAATATTCAGTAAATTTGAAAAATCTGCCCTGGCTGGTGTGGTTTAGTGGATTGAGTGCTGGCCTATGAACCAAAGAGTTGCTGATTTGATTCCCAGTCAGGGCACATGCATAGTTGTGGGCCAAGTCCCCAGTAGGGAGCGGGCAAGAAGCAACCGCACATTGATGCTTCTCTCCCTCTCTTTTTCCCTCCCTTCCCACAAATAAATAAATAAATAAATAAATAAACAGACAAACAAACAAATAAATAAAAATTTAAAAATCTATATCATGATAATATGAAACTCATTTTACTTACTCTGCTTATATTAACTCATGGTACTACAGAGCATGAGCAGAATGAACTGAGTTTCCAAGGAAGTATATGTAAATAATGGCTAAGTGGAGAAACTCATCTCTAGGGAAAAGTCATAAAAAGCAAAGATTTACCCTTTCCTGTTAGTTCTTGATAGTTTCAGAGAACAATATTCTGATTATTTTAAAAGTGTTAGTTTAAGAAAGGATACTCACCTACATTAGTAGGGAAGAGTAATTGTGGCTAGGAAATGGTTGATTTTCTTTGAACATTGGCTCAAATAAACAGAAACTTCTGATGTTCTGAGATTTCTAATAAAAATACCAATTGTGTCAAGAATAATTTCAAATGTTATATTTTCTACAATAATTTTTCTCTTAAACTGTCAGTATTATATTGTAAATAAACTCTGCTTTCTCTTTTATATAATTCATCATCTATATCACAGGCCAATTTGTCTTCTTAAAATACTATTTTCATGTTACTGTCCCAATCAAAAACTAGTAATGATTCCCCAATATAAAAAAGTTGGTGTGTTGCTGAACTTTTCCTTTCAACTACTATTACACAGGATTCTTTATTCTTTCCATACTGTTGTTTTCACTCTGGCCTGGACACCCTTGCCCAGGTTTTCAGTAGTTATTCTGTCTACTACTATTTGCAGAAAGCCGGTCTCCTTTCCTTCTCCCTCCTTCCCTTCTTGCCCTCAATATAAATTCTGTCAAATGTTGAAGACCTAATTTATGTTACATTTTTTCTGTGAAGCACTTTCTCACCATTCCAAATCACTTCCTTTTCTGAATTTCTGGGGCCCACTTACGATTTCACTCATTTGGTATGCGGAAATATATTTAAGAATGTATTTCATATTGTCTTTTCTCCATTTTCAAAAATTTAATGTTACAGAAGTAGGGACCGAGAAAAACGCAGAGAAAGAGAGAGAGATGTGGATCGGAAAAGGTCCCGGAAATCCCCATCTCCTGGGAGAAGAAGCCCAGAGCCATTGGTAACCCGGAGTTCCTCTACTCAGGATGAACCTACTGCAAAGAAGAAGAAAGATGAACTGGATCCTCTTCTTACTCGTACTGGTGGAGCATATATTCCTCCTGCAAAGCTCAGGATGATGCAAGAACAGATTACAGATAAAAACAGGCATGTTGATTTTCACTAAGTATACAAGGCAAACATACCCTCATTGGAAAAAAAAAAATCAACTGTGGTGTAATTAAACTTGACTATTGAGAATTTACATTAGTCCACAATGATGATAGAACCCTCAAATTAGACTTCTTTCCTTTTTTACTCTATTAGCTTCTTTGGAGCTTTCTTACTATTTGCCCTGACATTAGCTCATAACTTCTTTATTTTTTTATGCATATGAATTTAAAAATTTGAAGAAAAATCACTTGGCTCTTTTTACATTATTTCTTTCCTAATTGCATGTGTACATGTAAGTAGTGCCTATTTTTTCTGGATAATTAAGTATTGATATTTTCAACCTAAAATGAATCTTTTTAGTTTGACCAAACCAGGAGTTGGTATACTTTTTCTGGTAAAGGCCAGATAGTAAATACTTAAGACTTTGTTTGTTTTTCTGTCTCTGTTGCAGCTACTCAGCTCTGTTGGGAATACAGCCATAGATAATATGTAAACAGATGAGTAACTTAGTTCCAATAAAGCTTTATTTACAGAAACAGACTATAGACTATGGGCTGCTTTTGGCTCATGGGTATAGCTTGCCATCCCCTGTACTAATCCATGAAACTAAGTAGATAATTTCTCTTTTTTTTCCTTTTCTTAGGCCATAACATCTTAGACTGTAATGTTTTGCTACACTAAGGCAAACAAGCAAAATTCATATATGAATGTTCATATTCAAAATACCTTTCCTTCCCTTTTCAAAATAATTAGGAAGTTGAGGCATTATATAGGAAAGTACAGCTAAGTTTTCAAGACCTTTTTCTCTGATGGAAAGAGATACTTTCTAGGTAAAATAGGGTTCAAAATTGAAATGGTCACTCAGTTGCCAGGGAGTTAGTAAAAAGATTGGGCTAGAAGATAGCTGTACTTTAAGAAAAATGGATTCTAGGTGAACCAAGAAAGTGTTCCTACATCTTTCTTGGATTTTTTAATGGCAACTTGAAAGTACTTGAGAACTTTATATAAACAAAATTAAATTTGTTTCAAGAATGAGCTTGTAGTAGAAATGTCATATATAAAGTATAAAAATTTGAAGTAAGTTAAAATAAAATAAATATGTGCTAGAAAGGAACATTAGATAAGATTAAATTTAAAACTCATAAGTTTCTCTTTATGTGTCACATTTCAACACTTGGTAGTGATGCTTGGGGGTTTAGGTGGCGGAGAGATTTGGAGATGGCTTCTGTGGTTCATGGTAGCTTCATGGTCATGTAGGCTTATAGCTCTTATAGAAAGCAGCAATGGCATCCTCATTGAGAAGTTTACTGTCTGCAGTCTGGTCTAAAGCAGTCCTAATTGTAAAAGACAAGAAATGTTGTTAATCCAAGTCTTTTTATGAATACAGTGGACAGAGTCAGCAGTAAATGAAGTTTTAAGTAGATTCCTTGAAGATAGTTATTAGGTTTACCGCTACTTCTTGTTATTTAATGTGTTAAGCACAGAGAATACTGTATCAAACTTTTGTTCTTTTCATGTTTTTAAAATATTATTTCAGTATGATTGCTATTCTTCGTAAACCTATGTATTTGTATATATTATTCCAAGAAGTCTATCAGCTTCATCAGAGAGCTCTATGTAAGAGAAAAAATTAAGACTGCATCAGAAATCGTATTTCACAGAGAAATAATTACAAAAACCATAGAATTTTATAGCTTTAATATTAAAAGACTTTTCCTAGCTTTACATTCAACCAAAGAAACCCGGTTAGTTTAAAGAATTTACCTCAGATCTTAGTTAAAAAAGAGTATAACTAACGTTCAGCTGGAATAGTGTGAAATTACTGCATAAATGTAGAGATGTTCTTTAAAATATTTAGAAAAGTCTTAACAGCCATACAATTTTCCCTATAATTATTTCTTTATATTGTGGTTTAAAACATTTAATTTTTTTTCTGTCATGCTTTTACAAAGAGAGACACAATAAAAATTTCCTTTTTATTTATATGTGGATGTTTCAGATAACTATTTAAAATAAAAGTAAAAAGTAATTTTCTTTAGAGACAAGTTTTATGAATTGTAATATAAAGTAAGCATGTATTGAATCTGACTAATGAATTAAATGTTGCAAATTACAATATACATGATCACGATCATAAAAACAAAGATTATCCTTACATATCCTTAGTAGTCGTATTTTACTAAAGGGAAGCAGTCTGTATATAAGCATTATATGTACATAAAAGCCACATAGCTTAGGATATAGTATATGTATTTACTTCATAATGTTTTATAGTATTCGGGGGTCATTTTGTGACAATCATGTTAAAAATAAAAAACTTTTTTATGTCCTTATTATAACTTCATTTGATTGTGGACTAAGTTTTAATCTTTATTAAAATATATTCTTTCTAGCTTAGCATACCAGAGAATGAGCTGGGAAGCCCTAAAGAAGTCAATCAATGGTCTTATCAACAAAGTCAACATTTCTAATATAGGTATTATTATTCAAGAACTTCTTCAAGAAAATATAGTTAGAGGAAGGTAAGCGTCAGTTATTTTATTTGTAGTATTTCATACTAGTTTTTTATTTTTTATGTTTTGATTTTAAATATATTTTTTTGATGCTGTTACAGTTGTCCCAATTTTTCCCCCTTTGCTCCCCTCCTCCAGGTACCCCCCTTCACTCTAGCAGTTCCTGTCCACCTTAGTTCGTGTTCATGGATTGTACATATAAGTTCTTTGGCTTTTCCATTTCCTACACTATTCTTAACATCCTCCTGTCTATTTTGTACCTACCAATTATGCTTCTTAATCCCTGTACTTTTCCCTCCAATCTCCCCCCTCCCTCTCCTAGCTGATAGCCCTTCAAATGATCTCCATGTCTATGATTCTTTTCCTCTTCTAGTTGTTTGCTTAGTTTGGTTTTGGTGTTATTGTTTAGATTCAGTTGTTGATACTTGTGAGTTCATTGTCATTTTACTGTTCATAGTTTTGATCTTTTTCTTAGATAAGACCTTTTAACATTTCATATGATAAAGGCTTGCTGTTGATGAACTGCTTTAACTTGACCTTATCTGGGAAGCCCTTTATGTGCCCTTGCATTCTAAATGATAGCTTTGCTGGATAGAGTAATCTTGGTCCTTACTTTTCATCACTTTGAATACTTCTTGCCAGTCCTGTCTTGCCTACAAAGATTCTGTTGAGAGATTAGCTGTTAGTCTTAAGGGAACTCCTTTGTAGGTAACTCTCCTTTTCTCTTGCTGCTCTTAAGATTCTTTCCATATCTTCAATCTTAGGTAATTTAATTATGATGTGTCTTGATGTGTTCCTCCTTGGGTCAACTTGTTTGGGATTCTCTGTGCTTCTTGGACTTGTTTGTCTATTTCCTTTACCAAATTAGGGTAGTTTTCTTTCATTGTTTTTTCAAATGAGTTTTCAATTTCTTTTTCTTCATCTTCTTCCATCATCCCTGTGATTCGGATGATGATACTTTTAAAGATGCCTAGAGTATTCTCATTCTCTCTTTGTTTTTTTGATACCTTGTTTCTTCATTCTGTTCTGGTTGAATGTTTATTTCTTCATTATGTTCCAAATCGTTGATTTAAGTCCTGACTTACTTTCTTTCACTGTTGTTTCCCAGTGGAGTTTTCTTTATTTCACTTAGTGTAGCCTTCATTTCTTTTCTTATGCTTTGCTGTACTCAGTGAGATCTCTAAGCATCTTTATCACCAGTGTGTTTTGAACTCTGCATTTGATAGGTTGGCTATCTCTATTTCATTTAGTTCTTTTTCTGGAGTTTTGCTCTGTTCTTTCATTTGGGTCATATTTCTTTTGTCTCCTCAATTTGGCAGCCTCCCTGTTTGTTTCTGTACACTAGGTAGAGCTGTTTTGACTCTGTGTCTTGGCACACTTGTTAAGTTTTATTGGGTGGAGCCTAAGGTATTTGCCAGGGTGGGGCAACCTGCTTCACAGCTCTGTGGCTCTAAATGTAGGGGAAGGGTTGGAGAGTGGATAGTGCTGCTGCCTGGCTGCTGGAGGCTTGCTCCACACCCACCCCATTCCCAGTCAGTTTACTCACCTCCTTTATGTGACTGGCACCCTTCTAGCTGTTGCCCTGGTGGTTGTTCCCAGACTGGGTAGGTTTGTTTACATTCTAGGACCATACAAGCCCTTAAAACAGACTCTCCTGAACAACCAGCAGTTTCTTCTGCTGCCCCTAAACCCCATTGGTTTTTACAGCCAGAAGTTACAGGGCTTTATTTTCCTGGCACTGGAACCCTGGGCTGTGCAATCTGGCCTGGGGCTGAGATCACTTGCTCACCAGGTACCCTCCTGATTTTTATCCACCACACATGAATGTGGGACCACCCGTTGCCACACTATATCCTTTCTGCCTTGGCTCCTCAGCTCTGCCCCTCCTACCCTTCTGGATGAATATGGCTTCTTTAAATACTTGATTATTGGACTTCCATACAGTTCAGTTTTCTGACATTTCTGGGTGTTTTTTGCTTTGAGGTTAGTTTTGATCCTTATAGTTCTGCAAGGAGATGAAGTGTGTCTGCTTATGTCTCCATTTTAACTGGAAGTCTTCATAGTATTGTTTTAAAGGAACATAATAACTACATGAATAATAATCATTGATTTATTATGCTACTTTATTTCAAAGGAAGTTGAAAATATTTAAAATGCAGTTTTTATAAAAATGTAAGCTATTAACTAATCTGTACTTCACTATTAGAGGTTATATAGAGTTTTTGCTTTTTGAAGCTTTGATGTGATGTAATAATTTTTGCACATTTATTTACTGAATACTTCCAATAATTTAAATTTATGAGGAATAGTGAATGTAAGTGTGTGTGTGTGATGCCAGACCAGTTTAATTTCTAATGATTGAAAGTGAGAATGTGAAAGAAATCAGGAAGATCAGTAATAAATTTTAGAAAAGCAGAAGAGAATGACTTAGCATTTTCTATGTGGTTTTAAGTAATTGTGATGTTTAAAAGGGTCAGGAAATAGAGATATCCTGTATTCATTCTATATATTATGTTAAAATCTGAAGGCTATTTTCTTGTCATTTCACACAACCCTGATTTCTTATCTCAGAAAACATCAAGGGTATAAAGTAAGGTATAGCATGTATTGGGGGTTACAAAGGTGACTAAAAGGCAGCCACTGTTCTCAAAAGTAGGTAGAGTTTTTTCATTTTACTGAGAAAGAAGCAGACTCAGAACAGTTATGTGGGTTGCTTAAGGTCTTATAATTCATTAGTTCCCTTTTCTCATTTTCTGCTCTAATGATTTAGCTGTCATACCTAAACATAAGAACTACTGAGACAGTGTTTTCCTGCATTTTGGTAGTCCAATAATTATTTGTCATTATATTGCTAAAAATAACTATTTAGCCCACTTCTCTCCTTATCAAATGCACATAGAAACATGCTTATTTCAGAATCAGTTAAAGGAGAACCTTTTATTTTCCTGTCACCATTTCAGCATTATTCTTGCAGAGCTCTTTTTTTTTAATCTTTCATATGAGTATTCCACATCTTCATTTTTATTTCACCGAAAATAGGCTTAATGATGGGAACCACTCAGATTTGTCTTTAATCACATAATTTTATGTAAAATAACAGACAGAAAGTGGAAATCTTACACTGTCTAAACTTAGTACTTTTGAGGCAGGCCTTTTTTTTCTTTCACTGCTTTGAAAATATTAAATTATTTCTAAGAAGTTTAAAAGACTCACATTATAACTAGATATAACAAACTGGAGAAGAGGAATTTCAAAAAATCTGAAGAAAATATTGTGGTAAAATCTGTTTTATGAAAGCACAAATTGAAGTTTATTTTCTCAAAAGCAGTCTTTATTTATTAGGAAGACAAACATCCTACATAAAGTAGTGTAAATTTATTCCTGATTTAGCATTTGTGATTATTTACAGAGAAATAATATTACTGAATTTTAATTGAGGTATTTATTCTTCTAATTCAGTTGGTGATTATTGTTGATTTTTTTTTAACAGAGGCCTGTTGTCCAGATCTGTTTTGCAAGCACAAAGTGCTTCTCCAATCTTCACCCATGTTTATGCAGCATTAGTTGCGATTATCAACTCAAAATTTCCACAAATTGGAGAACTAATCCTCAAGAGATTAATTCTTAATTTTCGAAAAGGCTATCGAAGAAATGATAAGGTATATATGATGGGATTATAAGTAGATTGCCACATAAGGACAGACTAAAAAATCAGTATCAACAATAGTGAGCAATGTTGATGTCTACATAGGAATTATTTGTTAAAACTGCATATTTCATGAGAACTTTTCTTTGTTCTGCTAAATATCTGTGGCCACTAATGAGCCACAAAAATGTGGCTATAGCTATAGAATTATAACTTTTGCCAGAAATCGCATTTTTTCACATGTATTAGTCCTTATTATTTAACTTTAATGAAAAAATTATCCTATGTGTTACATGTTTTAAGTGGAGTGTACAAGTAAGCTATAGGATAAATGAAAATTGGTTTTAGTTTATAGATGAACTTTTTTCTACCTTTACTTTTCAGCAACTTTGTCTGACTGCTTCAAAATTTGTGGCACATCTTATTAACCAAAATGTGGTAAGTAATTACCTTCAAAGCTTGGAGCTTTTTCTTGACATTAGACAACATGCCTGATGCACTTTAGGTACATTTCAGGTTTTGTCGATTTTGTAGTCCTTGGGAAATTTATCTTGGTAATATTTTAGTTTTAAAACTATAAGAATGCCTTTAATATTAGGAAGAACCAGACAGTGTTTCATCAAGTTGATCTCTTAATTCTGTAAATGGTTACTTAACTACAAGTCATTTCTTAGAGAAAGTAATTAAATTTGTCTTTATAAAGCAGTAAAGTTGTATCTCTTCCACTGTTTTTCCCCATATGTGGTATTCATGAGAAACTAATAGTATCTGATTTAAAAACCCAGTTTCCTGCAACTGTGTAGTACATAGAGCCATATATTCATAGAATCAGTTTATAAAATAGAGTAGATTATAACTTTCATTAGTTTTAAATATAAATAATTTTATCTTTTATTAAATTTTGTGTTTATTTTGTATTCAGTCTGTATTTGAGAGTTTTGATTCAGCTCTATTCAACTTGAAAATAGTAAAATTTATCTTGTTCATATTCAAAGGCTTCTTTTAATATATTTTATCATATTTACTTATATCTATAAAAGGAGAAATTTTGAAGTCACACTTAATTCACTAACATTAAATATCATTTTATATCTTTCCTACATAGAATTGTTTCCAGTGTTTACAGTTAGAAACCCTTTAGATTTTACCCTAATTAGCTATACTATAACAATTTAACTTGCTGATTAAGACTATAAAAACTTTAAATCTCTGTACCAACACAGCCATGTGTTTCAGTTTTTGAATGTGTATTTTACTTATATTGGAGATACTTTTGACATTGCCGCAAAACAGTTAAAATGATAAATGTTTTAGATCTTCCCAACTGTGGTACAGGACAGTATTTTCTTGTCACTTGTAAGACTGTTTGCCCTCCTCCCCAAAAAGGTGGTATATATTTTTCATCTTGTGGTCAATGTAGAAAAGTTAATTTCCTGAGATGAAATTGAGGCTTTTTCCCTTCCCATCTTAAATAAATGTTTAATTTCAGAAAGTCTTTTATATATGATGGTTTTGAACATGCTTCCAAGTTCCTTTTCTTTCATAGTAAAGCTTACTGGTAGAATTTTATTCCCATTCTACCAGGTATTGTTTGTAAGTTTTAACTTTTGAATATGTCCAGTGTAAAGTAGTTTAATTTAGTAAGAAGGAAGGGAGGGAGAGAGGAAGAAGAGGAGGAGGGGAGGGGATATATTCAAAACTGTCATTGCAAAGCAGAAACTAAGAGCTTTTCAGATCAAATTATTATATAATTTTTCTAACAGTTGCTGATAGAATGAATTGGAAAATGAATATAAAGATTTGTGCTCATGGAGATCACTATTCTTTTTCTTTCTTTCTTTTATTTTAATTGTTGAGATCACTATTTATATAGTGATTATGAAAATATCTCAGATTAAAAATTAGTCATGATTTTTAACTTATATTTTAAGGTTAACTGCTTTTCCCGTAGATAATATATATTGTATATTTTATATAATGTATAAGAATGTTTCTTTTGGAGGTAAGTCAAATTCTTAACAAGTGCATAATGAAAGTGAAAGAATAAATTTATTTTGTATTTGCAGTATTTTTATATAATAAAATTTTGCTAATCATGTATATATTATCACTGCAAAGATCAGATTTACTTAAGATTACTGAAAATTACTCTCAATAGTAGGTGTATGTGTGTGTGTGTGTCATTTCATGTATATATAGGCATTTTCTGTAATCCGTTATATCTTTATTGTATTTAAGGCACATGAAGTTCTGTGTTTAGAGATGCTTACTTTGCTCCTGGAACGACCAACAGATGATAGTGTTGAAGTAGCTATTGGTTTTCTCAAGGAATGTGGCCTTAAATTAACACAAGTGTCACCAAGAGGAATCAATGGTAAGTTTATATCCTTATTTTGATACTGGGATTTTGTTTGAGTGTTATAACATTTATTGCATCTTTTCTTTCTGCTTAGCTATATTTGAACGCCTTCGAAACATCCTCCATGAGTCTGAAATTGACAAAAGAGTTCAGTATATGATTGAAGTGATGTTTGCTGTAAGGAAAGATGGCTTCAAGGACCACCCTGTTATCCTGGAAGGACTTGACTTAGTGGAAGAAGATGATCAGTTCACCCACATGCTCCCTCTGGAAGATGACTATAATCCAGAAGATGTTCTTAGTAAGTCGGGGGTGGTGGTTGGGACGTAGGACCAACAAATACTAACATAGAAAGTAAACACTTACTTAAACTTTTAATTTATTTTTTAAAGATGTTTTCAAGATGGATCCTAATTTCATGGAGAATGAAGAGAAATACAAAGCTATTAAGAAGGGTATGTAGAATTTTATTACATAATTTATTTTAGATAAGTAGAAGCAATTTTTGTAGTTATATAATACTGATAAAAAGTCAGTCAGTGATCTGTACATCACTGATAAATACAATGTCTGCTCTTATTGAAGCTGTCACCTTCACTGTATTTTGCATGCATTATTTTTCAGTTGGTTTAGTGCTTATTCATGGTATCACTTCATTATTATTTACATAATTTTTCCTCTCTCCCTGTGTTTCAATTGTGTAACTCTTAAGTTTCATCCTTCTTAAGAAATATTCATGTATTACTAGTGGACTTTATTTGACTTCATTACTGCTTAAGAATTACTACTATATATTTTTTTAAAGATTTGATTTATTTATTTTTAGAGAAAGGAAGGGAGGGAGAAAGAGAAACATCAGTATGTGGTTGCCTCTCACACTCCCTCTACTGGGTACCTGGCCCACAATCCAGGCGTGTGCCCTAACTGGGAAATGAACCAGCAATCCCTTGGTTCGCAGGCTGGTACTCAGTCCACTGAGCCACACCAACCAGGGCAAGAATTACTACTTTAAATGTTATTTAATTTAATATTCAGTTAAGTACTGTACTTGATTATTTCTTAAGAGCAGGTTTATAGCCTTTGATAATATCAGTCACAGTGCTAACTATCAGTGCTTCATAAACTGATAATTTTTATTTGTACACCATTAGTGTATTGTAAGCATTAACTTTGGACAGACTGTGTTTTGTACTTTGTCTTTGCCATTACTAGCTAAGTGACCTGGAAGAAGTTACTTGTTTAATATAAGAGTAAATGTTCCTTGTTTGTATAAATATAAATAAAATACAGTGCTTTATATTGTCACAGAGCAAGTATTTAGACAAAGATACTTTTTCACACTTGTAACATTTTTTTCTAAAGCTCATATTCAGGGCTACTTACATATTTACACGATAAATATATATGTACATATTATAATTATATGATTACTTTATAGATTTATTTTTGTGACTTGTGATTTACCTGAGAAGTACTCACTGCTTTGAAAGCTCCTAGGAGGAGAGAACAGAGACCTAGAACAATGTCACTGCCTGCCCTCTCTCTGTCTGTGGTTATTCTTAGAAATGGAATGTTGAAGTGGAAAGTAAGGGTGTAAGATGCTTTCCATTTCCATATATTGTTCTAAAAATCTGGTACAATAAATTGGTTTCTCCTCTTAGATGCCGATTTCCTCAGGGTACTTTAGTGCAACAGCCACAAACTACGTTTCCAAACATGGAGAACTCCTTAGAGTTATTTTCTTTTTTTCTTATGAATGTCATTTTCTAGTCTTCCTAAAACATGCTAAATGGTTTTATGAATTATTTATTGTATCTTTTATGGTTTCTTTTCAAACTTGGGAGTTCCCCATCCATCTCTAGAGTCCAGGCTGGTGGCCAGTGCCAGAAAAGAAGCACTGTTCTTGATTATTGCCCTTAAACTCTTTGCTCTCAAGAGCTCTTGAAAATTATTGAAGACTCTGAAGAGCTTTTGTTTATCTGGGTTATAATGATTAACGTTTACTTTATTAGAAATAAAACTGAATATAAAAAATGTTAAAATAACAATAAACCTGGTGCCTATTAGTAAGTAACATTTTTGTGAAAATTACACTGCAAAGAAGTATAATAAGGAGAATGACATATTTTTATATTTTGTACATTTTAATGTCTGGGTTAATAGGAAAAAAATTTAGCCTCACAAAGATAATTAGTTCAAAAAGAAAGGAGTATTTTAATAGCCTTTTCAGATAATTGTGTATATTCTTCCTGAACACTATGCTGATATATAATAGCTAGTGGTTCCTTACAGGTAAATTATAATGTGAAACCTCAAATATTATGTATGAATTTTCATATTCTGTTAAATTAAAATTATTTGGCCTGTCACATTGAATGGATATTTTATTCATGCATGATTTTGTAACATATTGCATTGGTCATTTGGAAAATGCCGATTGAATGAATTATGAATATTTTCCAAGAGTTAACACATTAACACTATCAAAATTAAATTAACATGTTAATATAATATCAAGAAATCACATTTATTAATATCACCTGTTTTGTAAGGGAAGTCTGAGTATTAGGAAACTATCAAGTTCACAGGGTGGGTACAAGTTTTCCAAAATTGTAATTTTTTTTTCTTGAAAATTTTAATTTTATCATAGTGGCAAATACAGTTAGTTATTTTCCTTGAGGTGACAGTCTCACTTTGTTTATATTTGAAAATGTGTCCTGAATACCTAACAACTGTAGGTTGTGAGCCATTCATTGAAGTGAAAATGAGAAGAAACTGAACAGAATATTGAATATTGCAAGAAACTGCAATATAAAATATTGCAGCTGAAATGATTGCATAAGTACTTTTCCTTGAGAATAGCCATCACCTTACATGTGTCTTTAACAGCAGTCATTCAGATTATTATAAAGGCCTATATCCATGGGCTGAGATCTAATAAAATCAGTAATTTTCTACTTGAAGGACATCCTCAAGTGAAACTGGCCTTTCCGCTACCACAAGAGGGTGGTGGCAGTGAAGAGCACCCACCACTGCTAGTGCCGTTGGTGCGTTCATACAGTTGTGCGGTGGTTGCAGCAGTGTTAACTCCCGTAGCTTTTGGACCATTCTTGCAGATGTCAGCACAGGGAAAGGCGAATCATGTCCTTGTATTATTATGAAAACAGTTTTAACCCCACAGACCACCTGACAGGTGTCAGTGATCACCCCCATCCCCAGGGACTCACAGACCATTCTTTGAAACCACTGCTTGCTTCAGTTAATGAAATCCAGTTGTCATTGCCTAAGTGAATTAAGTAGATTCTAAAGCGAACAGATGAGAAGATGATGTAAATGACTGGACAATTCATTTGACCTTCATTCTTTCATAAAATTGTTCTAGAGCTGGCATTAAAAAAAAATGGCCACAGCAGGAAGTGGGCACAGCTTTAGTAATTAGCACCTGAGAGTGACTCAAGTGTACTTGTGTTTTAGGTCTGACAGCATTTGGGAAAACAGCAGGGATGCCTGTCTTCCTACTATTGAATACTAAACAGTTTCCTTTTCTAAAAGTCTGTCTAAACCATGTTATGTAATAATAAACCAGACACTTCAGATTATATTTTCTTTTTATATTAATTTATTTTTAAATATATTTTATTGATTATGCTGTTACAGTCCCAATTTTTTTCACCCCTTTATTCCCCCCTCTGCCCTGCAACCCCCTCCCACCGGAATTCCCCCTTCACTTAGTTTATATCCGTGGGTCGTACATAAAAGTTTTTGGCTTTTTCATTTCCTATACTATTCTTAACCTCCCCCTGTCTATTTTATGCCTACCAATTATGCTTTTTATTCCTTGTACCTTTTCCACCCCATTCTCCTTCTCCCAGTCCCCACTGATAACCCTCCATGTAATCTCCATTTCTGTGACTCTGTTCCTGGACTAGGTGTTTGCTTAGTTTTTAGGTTCAGTTATTGATAGTTGTGAGTTTGCTGTCATTTTACTGTTCATAGTTTTTGAACTTCTTTTTCTTAGATAAGTCCCTTTAACACTTCATATAATAAGGACTTGGTGATGATGAACTCCTTTAACTTGACCTTATCTGGGAAGCACTTTATCTGCCCTCCCATTCTAAATGATAGCTTTGCTGGATAGAGTAATCTTGGTTATAGGTCCTTGCTTTTCATCATTTTGAATACTTCTTGCCAATCCCTTCTTGCCTGAAAAGTTTCTTTTGAGAAATCGGCTGATAGTTTTATGGGAGCTCCTTTCTAGGTAACTGTCTCCTTTTCTCTTGCTGCTTTTAAGATTCTCTCCTTATCTTTAATCTTGGGTAATATGATTATGATGTGCCTTGGTGTGTTCCTCCTTGGGTCCAATTTCTTTGGGACTCTCTGGGCTTCCCGGGCTTTCTGGAAGTCTGTTTCCTTCACCAGATTGGGGAAGTTCTCCTTCATTGATTGTTCAAATAAGTTTTCAATTCTTACTCTTCCTATTCTCCTTCTAGCACCCCTATTATTTGAATGTTGGAGCTCTTAACTTGTTCCAGAGATCCCTAAGTCTCTTCTTAATTTTTTGAATTTTTGTTTTCTCATTCTGTTCCAGTTGGATGTTTATTTCTTCCTTTTGTTCCAAATCATTGATTTGAGTCCAGGTTTCCTTGCCTTCACTGTTGGTTCCCTGTATATTTTCCTTTACTGCACTTTCTATAGTCTTCATTTCTTTGTTCATTTTGTGACCGCACTCAGTCAATTCTGTGAGCATACTAGTGGTTTGAAATCTATATCAGATAGGTCGTCTTTCTCCTTGTCGCTCAGCTCTTTTTCTGGAGTTTTGATCTGTTCTTTCATTTGGGCCATATTTCTTTGTCTTGGTGCACCTGTTATGTTATAAGGGGGTGGGGCCTTAGGTATTTACCAGGGCAGGGCAACTCTCTTTGCTGCGATGTGGTGCTGTCTGTGGGGGAGGGATCAGAGGGGGAAAAATGCCACTTGATTGTTCCACTCTAGCCCACTTTCCAAGGAATTCCTGTGAGACTGGGTTTTTCTTCCACCTTGACAACCCTCCCAGGATTTTATAGCTAGAAGTTTCCCATTCAGCCAGCCCCTCCTTGCCCACATAGTCTGTTGCCTTGCTGGGTCCTCTGTGCCCTGTTGTCCATCTCCTACCCTCCTACGGGTCTGGATGAATGTTTCTTTTACTCCTTGGTTGTCAGAGTTCCATGTAGTTTGATTTCCTGGCAGTTGTGGTTGTTTATTATTTTTAAATTGTTTGTTATCTTCTTTTGGTTGTGTAAGGAAGCGAAGCATTTCTGCTTATGCTTCCATCTTGGCTGCAACCTCCCAGGTTATTTCTTGAAGTCGCATTTGTTAGAAATATTCTTGAAGAGGTTTGTATGTCAACTGTGGGCTGAATGACTATTTGTAAATGACTTATTCCTCATAGTATGACATTCTCTGCTAACATTAAGGATTGTATGTGACTTCTGGTTTATACTGCTTAGTAAATACAAAGACATTAAAAATTTCCTAAAAATGAATTGGCCCTCAACATTTTATTAAAAATTCTGTTTATAATAGAAATGAAAAAAAATGAAGTATTAGGTTTGTAAAATCTTTTATCAGGCTAATAGAGCACATACCATTTGACAAAATAAAATTTTAGTTTTCGTTATTTGTTTACTATTAATGTGATGACTGGCCTTATGTAGTTTCTTATTTACATCACTATATTCACCCAGTTTGGAGTGTGAGTAGCATTTTAAGAAGTGTTAATCCAATGAAGTGCTTATCTTACCAGTTTTCTTAAATGCTTTTAAACTTTGGCTTCTGTTTTACATATAGAAGTAAAAGTGGATTGAGTATAATGTTCTATTTAATAGGTATACATTTTAATAAAGATCTCATTGGTATTTATTTAAAATGAATGCTAAATTATGCAGTTGTTTCTTTTCTCTTTTTGTCTTTCAATAAACATTCTTAGACTTAATTCTTGTTTTCTGTATCAAGCCTTTGTAAACAGACTGTCTTCTTTCTGTTGATAAACTAAGAATATTTTGACTCCAGTATACTCATGCTCTTTTGGAAACTTTCATCCCTTCCTTGTTTCATGGTCACTTTTTGTCTGTCAGAAGAATGATACATGGCTCTCGCTAGTCAATTTAGTTACAATGCTCTCTGGCCGCCGAGGCAGTACGAGGAGGCCTGAGTGATTATTGCGCCATTTTGAATTAGTGAACTGGGAATTATATTCACAGAATGAATTGCACAGGTATCATTTGCTCGTTAATGTTTTCCTAATTTTACTTTGTTCTTTTAGAAATTCTTGATGAAGGAGATAGTGACTCAAACACAGACCAAGATGCTGAAAGTAGTGAAGAGGAGGAGGAGGAAGAAGAGGAAGAGGGAGAAGAAGATGAAGAAGGTAAAATTGCAGCTTATTTAAATAATACTGTGAAATACTTTGAAATGAATTTAATTCTAATGTAATTCTATAAAACAGTGGTTCTCAATCTGTGGGATTGGGAGGGTTGCTACTATACCTCCTAGGTGAAGGCTAAGAATGCTGTTAAATATCCTACAAGTCACAAGACTGTACACCTCACAACAAAGTATTATTCAGCCTAAAATGGCAGTACTGCCAAGGTTGAAAAACCTTGACCTAAAAGTATTCAACAAGGAAGTTCCTTTTTAACATCAGCATAATTTTAATTTGACATCTTATGTCTTTGATCATAAACTGTGAAGAAGGGGCATTCACATTCACTGCATGTAATTTATGTAACCCTGGCATTAATGTGATAGATGAGAATGACTAGATATTTGCTGTTCATTTTGTCAAAATAGACAGGGAAAGCCAGAATCTCTATTTATATAAAAGTAGGCACAAAGTTCTTCATTTTTAGCTGTGATTACATTATATTTCACAGAAAAATTAGCTCACTACCTTGGTTGAGCCTCAGCCTAAATATCAGAACATACCTGTACTGGTCACTATTTACTTGCATTACATATTTAAAAATGTTAAAAGTATATTTTTCCCTTTTAGGGCATAATGTATTTTTTTAGTTTTGTCTTAGAGTATAATTGCTCTTCTATAATATATTTTATAAAAATAACTTTATTTTTTCCATTGTCTTTTGTATTTAAAATACCTTACTATTCATGTACTTCACCTTAGAATTTCTTTGTTTCATGTGAAAATACTGTTCAAATAAACTGATTAAATATTTAACAGGAAAGTTTTTATGCATTAGATACGAGAAAATTTTGAGAAATGAACATATTTTTATTGGATCCATCCAACTTGTAATGACAGTCTCGTTGTTCTCTGAAACTATATTTCTACCCATAAGTTAGAGTTTTTCTAAATAGAAAAGAAACTATTCAGAGCTTTAGAAATAATATTTTCCGAACAACATTGTAAGTGCAGCTTTTTAAAGTAAATGAGCAGGTAACACAGAAACAAAAATAGTTTTCCTGGCTTGTTTCTGGATTTCTCTGAGCTAACAAACTTATTAAAGTACTTTAAAATATGTAAAAGTTTTGAAATAGTTACTTTGAATTCTATAATGCCACTTGCTTATTCCTCTGTAGAAAAGAATATTATTGTTGTTAAATTCATAGATCCTATATTTAGAAAATTATTATATAGAAATACATGTCCAGTTCTTCACATGTATTTTTGTAGTTGTATAACTTTTTGTGTTTCTTTCAGGACAAAAGGTGACTATTCATGACAAGACAGAAATTAATCTTGTCTCATTTCGTCGTACAATTTATCTTGCTATTCAGTCAAGGTAAGAAGATAACTAGTTCAGTTGATTCCTTTGAAAGCAAATGAGCAAGGAAATGGGGTTTTTAGAATCTGATGACAGATTCAGTAACTGTTCCAGGGATTCTCAAACTACCTGCCCCCCTGCCTTTACCCCAAACCCAAGCTGATAGATCCCTACTGTTGGTTCTTTGCTTCAGAAGCAAATTATCTTTACTTACTTGGAAGGTCTGTGTTACATAATTAAATGGTTGGCATTTTTTGTTTGTTTGTTTTAGCCATGCCATTTCTTACAGTTACATATTACTAATCAGAACCAGAAAACAACTCTGTATTACAGAGCTAGCACATTATTTAATTGTGTAGTGAAAATTTAATATTTTATTATTTTCTAGTTTGTTTAGTAATTGTAGTTCTAAGGAGAAAAGCACTGTTATTTTAACTTTCAGACGCTGACTTGTGGTGCAGATGGAAACGTACATAAAGGAAAATAGAAATTAGACCTAGGAAGGTTTTTAGGACCCTTTGGAGCAATGTTAACTAAGAGCTACTATCATGTCATGAAAACAAAACCTAATCGCTTTGAAGGCTGTGAGTTAGGTTTTCAAGAAAAGTAAATGAAAATGTTAAATGTTTATTACATCTGTTGTTTTGTGAATCAAACTATTGATTTAGTGGTCACAGTGTTTACATTTTATACTGGAGGAGGAATGCTTTCTCTGTTTTTCTTTGTTACTAGGTTTTGAATATTTTCATTTAGTATGATGTAATAGCAGTAATGATTCATAAGTAGGAGTCATCTTGTTTTCAGTCTGTGTGAAAACTTTTTGGCTTAGATTCATCTTCAGAAAGAAAAGTTAAACAGCAAACATTGGTTAGAAATTTTTTTGTTTATCCTTACTGCTTTGCCTTTCACATGAAAGAAAAACCTATTAAATATTTTTTTCATGCAGGAGTAAAGTGGAAGATGAGAAATATTTGTTATAGACAACTATTCTTAGAGTTTGAGCTTTCATGTGTATGTCCTTTTTTAGATGCGAAACAGTAGTAAGTTGTAACAACAGATTTATTGTTTTAATATTGCCATTACTTTGAAGACAGTGGATCTCTTTGAATAATTATTTAAAAAGCAACCCTTTTTTTAAGTTAAACTAACCTTAATAATGTCTGAATCACACAGAAGACTTGAAAATGAAAGCATTAAGACACAATGACAGCCGCTATTATGCAGTAGTACCCATCACAGTAACCACTGCCTTATGTACTGGTATTTGTTAAACAGTTCTCAGCCTCTAAATGCCTAGTAAAAATAATTTATATATGACAAAAGTTAATATACTTAAAACCTCATAGACATTTTAAGAAAGAAACACAAAGACTGATAAAAGGTATTAAAAGAGCATGGTTGGGAGATTTATATAATGGATTATAAAACAAAAAATAGTTATTAGTCATATCACTAATGTGCTGTTATTGTTCATTAAAGCAACTGAAGTGGTTTATTTCATTAAAGCAGCAAATACTCAGTGCTAATGATTTTGGTGAGACACACATAAACAATATTAGTGGGAATTTAAATTAATAGACTCTTTATGGGAAGCCTTTTGGTAACATGAATCAAGGTCTTAGTGTCTATTCCATTTGACCCTTCTTTTCCATTATTATATTTCTTAAAGAAATACATAATGACAGAGAATTATATACAGAATTGTTCAGTGGGAAAAAAAAAAGACAGGAGACACTTACTGTTCCACACCAATAATGAATATATCCAGTTTATGTCACCATTGAAAGTTAAGCTAATGGAGTGTTGTTATTGATATGGGCAGGTGGTCTGATACAATACTAGGTGGGGAAAAACTCTATAGAATATGTAGTACTGTGCCCATAGTATTATTTTTAATGGACAAGTGGATAAACAGATTTTAGAAATAATGCATCAGGAAAAAAGTCACATCTTTTTAAATCCTTTTTGGTATTGTTACTGAAGTTTGTTAACTACACGTTACTATTTAATCTTAGTACTAAGTACAGTTTAATATTATCTGTTAAAAGCACTTTCCTGATAAATATATTTTCCTACAATAATTTATTTTTCATTTTAGTTTTTTAAAAAATTATATTTCATTGTATCACGCTGGATTGTTACCCCGTTGTTCTTATGAAACCAAATAAGTAACAGAAGCTGAGAAATGCAGATGAACTCTAAAACTACATTTGTAATCATATTTTAGTGGGTAATTATTTTATACTACTGTTACCGAAAAAGTGAGGGTTTGAACATTGTACAAAAAGTGCAAATATATTAACATTATTCCTGATTCAAGTTCACATTGAGTTTGGTAATTTTCTTAGGTAAAGCACATGAAAGATATTTTAAATGCAATGAATGTTTGATACAAGCAGTTTTACTTGGAAGTGCTTTTGGTTGTTTGTTATTTTTATACTTAGTTTTTATAAACTGTAGAAGCCCTGTGTTTGGTTATAAATTCAGATAACTTGTAAAAATGGTGATTAAGCGCTACATGTCACATTAGGCTCCTGGAGCATCTTTTACTACTTACTGTAGTATTTGTGTTCTTCTGTGTCTGTCCTTTTTCTCTTAGGATAATTTAAGGTCCATCCATATTGTAGCACTGCCTTCATTGTAAAGAGCTATGTCGTTTTCATATACATAATATAATAATATGAAACTATAATTTAAAAAGTATTTAAGACACTATTGAAGTAAGACTCTGGTACATAAAAGAGTAGTCTAAATGAACTGTGCTGCGGGTGTTTAACCTAACTGTTACGAGCGTTGTGTCTCTACAGTTTAGATTTTGAAGAGTGTGCTCACAAACTGCTGAAGATGGAATTTCCCGAAAGTCAAACAGTAAGCTAATACTTTTTTCTATTAGGAAACATTGGTTATGAAAATATTTAGGACAGTTAATAGGTTTCATGAATGGAAATAATAGCTTAGTACTAAATATTATTTAAATGTAGATTTCCTAGAATTTACAATGAATCAAAGTTTATAATAACACAAAAGATTAAAATTTAAGATAACTGAAAACTTAGGAGTCCTGGTATGTTTCATATTTGCCATTTTAGTGGGTAATTATTTTATACTACTCTTATCAAAAGAGTGAAGGTTTGAACATTGTACAAAAATTGCAAATATATTAACGTTATTCCTGAATCAAGTTCACATTGAGTTCAGTAATTTTCTTAGATGAAGCATGTGAAAGATATTTTAAATGCAATGAATGTTTGGTAAGAGCAGGGGTTTTTTTACCGGTGAATTAAATTGGCTGCTTGAAAGTAAGGTGGGAAAAGGACTCTGTCTCTCTGAATCACCACACTGTACATAAATTTCTGAGTGGTTGCCTGTAAGTCAAATTGTGGCTTAAATACAATAGGAAATTTGTTCTTTAATGAATTACCTGCTTCATCTACTTTGTAGACTAAAGCATTATTTTGGGGTAAAAATTATAAAGAACATCATACATAGTGTTACATTTTATAATTAGATGTGAAGAATCTATCATTTTTTTAAATTCATAAAAGCGATTCAACATATACTATGTCAGGCAAGGTGTCAGGCATTCAACAATTTATCAAGTGCGCATTATACCTCTTCTAGCCCGTAGCACTCATAGTATCATAACTCAGTATATGCATACTTCACTATTCAAAGCATCATAGAACTCTTATGCCAAGGATAATAAAGACTATATTAAATAGATTATCTTGGGTATATTTTTAAGTTGTGTTCTTGTGTATGTTACTGCCAGTCCATCTAGACTTTAGGTCCTTGTAACCTTAGTCAAGGCTTTTGTTTTTTTGTGTGTGTTTTTTTTTTTTTAACGTGCTTTACATGTACTAGAACCAGCACAGATGCTGGAGTCTAATAGGCTGTTGGTTTCTCATTATTATAAAAGAGCTTGACTATCTGAGCTAAGTTACCTTTAGCTGTGAGTCCTTTGACTTTACTAGTATATTAATAATAGTGTACTGTTTGTACTCTAGGTGCATTTGATGTGCTGTCATTGGAAGGAAATAAATTTGTGAATTAACCTTTAAAATTGTAATTGAAACTGAAATTACTATATGATCTTGCCACATTATTTGAGGAATATAATGAAATCATTATAAATTTTATTAATATTAATCTAGAAGATAATATTAGAACTAACCTCATATATTTCGATAACATTTAGAAGAGTGTCTTAGTGTATCTTTTTTTATGTACTTAAAAGACTCTCCTAAAACAGCTATAATATTTAATTATAATGTCAAAATATGTAGTTATTATAAGCCACAAGGAATAACGCTTGTAATAAATGCTTGCATTTGGTCCAGGGAAGAAAGTCATTTGTTTTGTAAGCAGTGCTGACTTTATTAGCAATACTATCAGTGTATTACCATATTACACTGTTTACAACCTGATTAACTCTTATTGTAAAATATGTTAGTAGAAAAGCTGACAATGCCTTTTAATATGCAAAATTAACATAATAAAGCAGAAGTCAGAAAGGCCTCATTTTAAGTTTTTAGTACTACATTAAATTTTGACAAAGTACATCTTTTCAAAACTTACATATTGATAAACATTTACTTGAGGTAACTTGCAACCAGTCTTAAAAAAAATAATAATCTAGCCGTATCAAAACATCTAAAAATTACCCTATATTATAAAGTGAGGCCTTTGAGGAGCTTGTTTTATAAGTAGATTATCAGCTTCTAGAACAGTACTGTCCCAAATAACTTTCTGCAGTGATGGAAATGTTCATATTCTACACTGTCCAGTATAGTAGCCACTACTCACTTATGGCCTTTGAGTGCTTAAAATGTGTCTAGTATGACTGAGAAACTAAAATTTTACCTTTATGTAAGAATAAATAATTTAAATATATATAACTACGTGTGGCCACAGGCTCCCATCCCTGACAATACAGTTACAGTGTCTGTTCTGTGCTTCTCCAGGGTCCCCTTCCTCTCCCTTACAGATAAATATATGCAGTAAACATGTATTGACCTAATTTTTTAAGTGTTCACAATATTAACCTAGGTTGTACCCTGTGTTACTAAACATGACAAAATGTCAAAATTGCTAATTAAAAATATAAAGGTAAATCAAATAAAAGCAAAAATGAACTGAAGGGGCATATATTATATTTTATAAGCTTACTTTTTGTTTACAGAAAGCAAATATATTGCAGTTACTATATTTGGAAAAAATAATTTTAAACTTTTCAATAAGAAGTGTTTTGTAGAAAGAATTAATTTAGGTCTTTTTTATTTCATCTCCATTGATTTGTCCATGTTGCCTGAATTTTTTCATCTATGAAATTGCTATAATCAATAAATCTTTCATTAGGATTACTTCAGAGATTAATAAATAATATTTGTTAATTATAAATTAGCTATTTTCTGATACTGGATTTATTCCTGGGTTTATTAGTTTAATAGATTTTCACACAGGAGTTTTCAAGGGATACAAATAGCTGATGGGACAATATATTATTCCAGCAGTTAAGAAATCATTCCATCTATTCATATAGATTAAGCTATAGACAGATCTATGTGCATAACATTTATTTTGAGCTTAGAAAATTCAGCCACAGAGATGTTTTTCTTTGTTCTTTTAAATATATTTTTTTTCTTTATCCACCAGACTGTCATTTAAGTTGGTATTGAAGCTTGTGCCTATTTACACTTCTGTAAAGACTCATCATATCCTACCTTTTCTTTGCTAACTATATATATCTATATATCTATATATAAATATATATATAAATATATATATCCTAATAATTGAGTTTAAATTATTATTTAAGGTACATAACTGAAGGTATATACTGAATTGTTAGATGTATTGGTAAAATGTCATATTGGTGACCTATATTTAAAAGAATTCTGTGTGGAGTCTTTCTAAAATACTGTTTATTTAATCTCTTTTTGATGTGTCTGTTTCACATACTAGGTTCTCTTAAAGTGGTTCATACTTACATAAATTTAGAAGCAATCTAAATTTAGATTAAATTTGATAGTCTGACTGGTGTGAATGATATATGGAAACTGTCAGCCAGACTGAAGGCTTTTAAAAACTACTCTTAGCATGGATTTTTTTTTTTTTCTAATCACTAAAGTTCACAAAGTTTTAGAAGTTTTATGTTTTTAAAAACTTAAATTTTAGGCTGTCTATATATTGGTATATAATCATATGACATTTATTTATTGTTTTGAATTATTGCTGTAATTTTTTTCCAAATAGAAAGAACTCTGCAACATGATACTTGACTGCTGTGCTCAACAAAGAACATACGAAAAATTTTTTGGCTTATTAGCTGGGGTGAGTTCCAGCTTCGTTTTTCTTGATAGAATTAAATGGACTCACTGAAGGAATTTTTAACATGAATATTGTGAATTAATGTGTCTGCTTTTTGGTCTGGACTAATATCATGTCTTTGCTAAAAGTAAACTGTTCTTCGCTTCCTCAGGTTTCCTACTCTGTGCAACTTCCTTCTTTCATTCTTCGTTTTTGTAGTCCCCTTACCATTACTCTTCCAGAACTTTTTGAAATTCTACATGCTTTGTAAAAAAATTTCCAAAGAGGACAATTAAATACTGTCTTTCTGAAATCTGGAAGCAGCTTCTTAATTCAGGTGCATGTTTAGGCAGCACAAATAAAGCATACGCTAAAATAATTACTTAAATCCAAACTCTGCCTACAGAGAAATATATTTGTATAGTATACAGATGTATATGTCCATGATTTGTATAATTTGTGTTCTGTTCTATATAATTTTATTGTATTTTCTAAATTCCAGATAGATAACCATTATATATATTAATTTCTTTTTTGAGCATCTTATATAGCACCAAAAGAATGATGTAGAAGATACTTACTGTTGATTCAATAAATTTAGAAGGATTTAATATGCTCCTAATGGTATCGATACTCAATTTTTTATGGTACTGACATTCAATTTTTTTACTTATTAGCGATTTTGCATGCTAAAGAAAGAGTACATGGAATCCTTTGAGAGTATATTCAAAGAACAATATGATACCATACATCGTTTGGAAACAAACAAATTGAGGAATGTTGCTAAGATGTTTGCTCATCTTCTGTACACTGATTCACTTCCATGGAGTGTAAGTAGATGGAAGTCAGTGTTTACCCTTCTTCCTGATCCTCTGTTATTCTCAGATTTGTATTAGGTATAATATAGGCACACTTTTCTTTCACAGGAAATATACTTTAAAATGAAATATGTGGAAAACTTTTATTGTAATAGCTATCTTTGAGGTTATGTTCATGTAACATGGTAGCAAAAAGCTAAGTGCATAAATACATGAGAGTAAGAAATACCATTCTAGATGATACTAGCAGTTCAAACATCATGGTGCTTTCTAATAGCAATGTCTATGAGTTTTTTCATGGAAATTATTATAGATTTTTATCTCTACACATATGTAGACACTCATGTTACTGTACACCACGGTTTGGTAGTAATTTATTTCTGAGTTGCTGCTTATTTCCTAAGGGACTGTCAATGCTTCCTCTAGTTAGGACAGGAGAGAAACGTTTATCCTAGTAGCAAGTGTTCTTTTCAGCCAAGACTGAATTCAGTTCAGTGATAGGGAGGAGCTCCTGTCACAGGTAGAACAAGGAAAGGTGTTCTTAATGAGGAAACGCACACTGGACTAGAGTTTGAAATGCATTCATTAAGCTGGCATTTATTGTACAAGTACTGTTCATTCAACAACCATTTATTTAGCCACCAATAGAAAGAAATAGCATCCAGGAGGAAAGAAAGAAGATCACATTGCAGAATACCTGAGTATTCTGGTATTCTGCAATAATGGAAGAATGAAGCAACATCATTGAGCTTACAAACACTGGATAGATTTTTGTTATATTTTAAGTACTAAGTATGTTCAGCCGTATTAATAGGTACTTTGTAAGCTAACCCAAGGAGCCAAATCATAATTTTTTTCCTTATTTTTTTCTCTTTTTGGGAACATGAAATTAAAGTTTTAAACCATTGAAGCAAAAGGGCTCCTGAAACACATAACTCCACAAACTGGAGGTTGCTTTTATTTGTATTGATTGTAAAACATCTTTCTCTGAGTTTCAGTGTCTAATCCTCAGTCTCAGTATTTAGGAGAAGGCACCACTCTTTCCGCCTTTACCTTTATGGTGTCTTGTATGTGCTAAACAAAACTATAGCCTGATTCTCTAAATGGCATTTTGCCTCAAACCCTGATATACCCACAATTTGATTAGTGAGGTTTAGGAGCTCATAATCTTTACTTCAGCATTATATACTCAAGCCAGTATATCCCTGCCCCAAAAAAGCACATTACTCAAAAAGAGAATGAACTCTATTTTTGTAGCACCTTAACATTTTTAAAATTAGCACAGAGAAGTACTCTTAAACTTTGCCAAGAAATGGTACAATACACATCAGCACAAGGGAAGATATTCAGAGATAATTCTGACTAAATCATAATTTCAAGAGGAACTTTGAGTTACAAATGTTGGTCACTTTGTCTTTTGAACAAATATTGTCTTTTTTAATTTTAATTTTCAGGTTCTTGAATGTGTAAAGCTGAGTGAAGAAACCACTACGTCCTCCAGTAGAATTTTTGTTAAAATATTTTTCCAAGAACTGTGTGAATACATGGGTCTTCCCAAACTGAATGCAAGATTAAAGGATGAGTAAGTTTATTATTAAGCACTTTTCATTCTTACTGTCCTAAGGGATTTTCCTTCAGTTTAGGGACATGTCCACCCTTCGTTGTAAAGCAAGAGTTAAGCAACCATGACTTTTCTTCATTAGTTACTACTCTGAATCTCATATTCTGTGGCTCAGAACAACATGCAGTTTTTAATGATGGTTTCAGTTCAGTAGAGGAAACACAGAATTAATGCCTCTTTTAATTCAGTTAAAACACAGGAAATTATTTTTGTATGCTCTTTGGAGTTGTTCAGTGATAAGTATTTGTAGTTTTATTTTCATTTTTACCCTAATTTTGAGCCTTAGAATGATAATTCTTATTATCATGGACAATTATGAATATATACAGATGAATATGTAATGTAATTGTTCAAATCATTACAGTGAACTATTGTCTTATCGCAGGACTATTATGTAATCTCTGTTCCAGCTTTATTTGCTATTA